>JARQOC010000010.1:119626495-119706182 GCA_033576535.1 Allobates femoralis
TGAAGGTGGGCATAGTGTCTGTGGAACCTCCCGCCAATTCTTGAAATAATTTGTATAAGGTAGAAACTGTACGGTCCAGAGGACAGCCGTCTGTGCACCACTTCTCAAATTGGGTTAGTGGTCGAAAGACATTAGATCTGGGTAGAGACCGGACGTAGTGTTTCAATCTGGCCATGTGAAACCAGGCGTCTGGGGGACAGTGGTATAATTTGAAGGTTATGGGACCCGGTGCAAAAGCTCCAACGGGGCCCCCAGTTGTTACAAAACTTTAATAGCAGTAGGCTTTTTCTATAGGCTCCAAGGCCTGGGTGGGATTGCAACCCCTGCACCTGTGTTGTACTTACGCCCTTGGTAGGAGGACATCAGTGGAAGGAGGCAGTGGTGTAACTTGAAGCTCATGGGACCTGATGCAAAAGCTCCAACCGGTCCCCCAAATCTTTATTAGCAATAGTCTTTTTCTATAGGCCAAGGGGACTTTTAGAACCCCCTAGGCTCCTGGGCCTGGGTGCCATTGCAACCCCTGCACCTGTTGTAGTTACGCCCCTGGCAGGAGGACATCAGTATCTACGAAGACTTCAGTGGCAGGAGCCTGTGGTATAACTTGAAGCTTATCGGCCCCGATGCAAAAACTCCAATAGGGCTCCCAATTATTGCAAATCTTTATTAACAATAGTCTTTTGCTATAGGCCAAAGGGACTTTTGGGGACCCCTAGGCTCCAGGGCACAGGTGCGATTACAGCCCTGGCTGGTTTCTGTTCATTTGTCAGAGGCATTATTTAAGAAAACAAGGCTGAAATTTGAAGATACACCTCCTGAGTCCTCACCACATCTGCACCTTCCCCACCCTCTTACAATCTTTACTTTTTGCTTTAGCGATGACATGTGACAGCTGCAACCAATCACTGGCCAAAAAAAACCATTACAGACAGTGATTGGCTTCAGTGGTCACATGTTCCCGCATGTGCTACAAAAGAAAGTAGAGACTGTTGGGGCCCCGGAGAGCAGTCTGATCAGACATGGCAGATGAATATTGTGTCTTTTTGTAAACCCATTTATACCCTTATACAGAAAAAAAATCACACTCCAGACAACCCCTCTAAGGAGTTCAAGCTTTGGATATACATAAACCCTGGGTGACCCAGAGGAATACAAAAACAATCTTTAAATACTTGGACACAATTTAAGATAAAACGGGGAAAATTGAGCACCTGCAGCAATTGGCCAGACTCCTGGATCCACATTGTACAGCCCCAGCTGATCACTACAAGTCCAGTGTCACATCCCCACCGGAATTTGCTCCTGCAACATCTGCTTCTATCATGAGGCACTGCTGTATTCACCTGTATGTGGTGCTGGTGATAGAGGAGAGGTCAAAGACTTTGGAGAGCGCAGGCTCCACTCATCTACTTGGGTTAGAGTGGCTGGGACCTGCTGTACTTCACAGCCCGAACCAGTGGATGTGTGTGTGCTGTCCAGCTGAAGTCATCAGCTACTAGCTTCAGCCTATTGGAAAGCACCACACCCTACTAATACCTTCAGCTTTCTCCTGGAAGCTGCCAGAAATAGCTATTGATTCCCCAGCTAGAGTCCTGTCTTATATAATGTTTTCCTGTGTTACCTCGGCCTGTTTTATGGACGCTTCTCCTGCCTGATGATTTTTGTACCTTGCTGCCATCTTGGTTGTGATCCGGCTCCCTGACAATGCTATCTGATTCTGATTTTGTCCTTTTCCTGACCTCCCAGCTTTGACCCTGCTTGGCGACTTTCTTGTCGCTGGACTCCAGACCTTCCATAGGCAGCACATCCAGTTTCTGAACCCTATAGAAGAATGTTGCATTAAGGTACTTTACACGCGGCAATTTTTCTAACAATTTCACTGGTAACTTACTGGCTGCAGTAAAATCATGGACACATTGTTACATTTTGTGGCTGTGTACAGATGGAACAATGTGTCCATGATTTCACTGCAACCAGTAAGTTGCTAGTGAAATTTCTAGAAAAGTTGCCGTGTGTAAAGGTACCTTCATAGGGTCTCAGACTCCAGGACTCATGGCCCACCAACAGTGCAGGTTTTTAGGATTTCCTTAGCATTTGATAGTTGGATTCAACAATTGTGCATGAGATTAAATTACCAACTGTCAAATGCTAAATAGATAACGGGAGGTCTGGACGACAGATTGCTTACCTGGTGCGCTAACTCTTTCTTTACTTGGCCTTTTAATATGGGTTTACTCACATCACATTCAATGGAGAGAGATGGATTGCCCAAGGGGGGTTCATCCTTAACATGTGACAAGGAAAGGCTTGTAGAGTAGCATTGGTGCAGATAATGGCAACACAGTAGCAGTAGCAAAAAGAGGGAACACAAATACTGTATTATTAGCAAATTTGAATATTGCATTTTCCAATTGATGTCCATAAAAAGTATTGTAAAATAGAGTGGGTTTATGTTTTACACTATATATATGTATATTCATATTTTCTATATTTTAGGAGCCAATGGGTATCCATAGGTGGCACCACTTTTCCAGTGGTAGATTTGGGAAGGAGGGAAGGATATAATGAAATAAGGGAAAGGGGGAAGGAAAGGAGGGAAGGGAGTAAGGGAGGGAGGGTATGAGGAAGGAAGGGAAGGAAGGAAGGAATGGGGAAGAAAGAAGGGTAGGAAGGGAAGATATGAGGAAGGGAGGGAAGGGATTAAGGGGTGGAGAAAGGAGGGAAGGAAGGAAGGATATGAGGAAGGAAGGAAAGGAAGTAAGGTAGGAAGAGAAGGAAGGAAAGGAAAGGGGAAGGAAGGAAAGGTAGGAAGGGAGGATATGAGGAAGAAAGGGAAGGAAAGGAAGAAAGGAAAGAAGGGAAGGTAGGAGGGAAGGAAGGATGAAAGAGAAGGAAGGAAGGGAAGAAATGAAGGAAGGAATGCTGATCGGGGTGATTAGTTATTATCTGGAGTACAGTGAAGAGTACCCCTGATACTCCGGACTTTTAGCCGGTGTTGAAAGGGTGGAGGTTTGTTGGCACGGCAGTTTTGGAGTCCGCACCCCTCCATTGACATCCACCATTAGTAAACCGCCTTCACTTCTGACCTTTCCCAGTAGTGACAATGTAAAATCTGAATAAATTCATCTGCGGAGCATAATGTGCTTTTAGTTAATTATTTTTGCAGCTTTTTTGACCAAAAATATAAATCACTTTTGACGGTTATTGCATTTTATTTTAGAGCAAGCGATTGATTTGAAATCTATGGTTTAATGTGTAGCAATAATTTATAATTGCATCCTGCGCTGCTGTATGAAGTCTCAGATCTGGAGCGTCTTCCTGAAAGAAAAATGACTAAAAAATGCCTTTATACCTACAACACTTCTCTGTCCCGGCTGGGTCATTTTTTATTTTTTTTTGTTGCTTTTTAAAAACTTTATTTCAGTTTTATAAAACATGCGCAAAATAACCGGAATAGTAAGTCTAAATAGAAACACTCTCTGCATTCTACAGTGTGAGAACTCCATCAAACAACGACCCATATCTCAGCTTCCTAGACGCTGCCAGGCAGGCAGACACTCCTAATGTATATCTACAATGCAAGGACTGCATCAAACAGCTCAACGTGTCTCAGCTTCCTGGACAGACAGAGACTGCTAATGTGTTTCTACAATGTAAGGACACCATCAAATAGCTCCACATATCTCATCTTCCCCTATGAAACAGATTTGGATAGTCATTGCAGATGTATAGTGTAATAACCCACCAAACAGCTCCACATATCTCAGCTTCCTTGACACATAGAAACAGCTAATGCACATCTATAGTGTAAGGGCACCGTGAAACTGTTGTAAACATTTTGTGAGACAGCAGGACATCTAGTGCACGTCTACAATGTAGGGGTTCCATCAAACAGATCCACATATCTCAGCTGCCTATACACTGGGAGACAGACGGGGACACCTCATGCATGTCTACAATGTAAAGACTCAAACAGCTCCATATATCTCAGCTACTTATACACCAGGAAACTTCTTCAAACAGTTCCACATATCTCAGCTACCTATACACTGGGAGACGGACAGGGACACGTGATGCATGGGTACAATGTAAAAACTTGATAATACAGCTCCATATATCTCAGCTACCTACACTATGGGAAACAGACCGGGATACCTGATGTATGTATATGATGTAAAGACTTCATCAAACAGCATCATGTATCTCAACTAGCTGACAGAGACACGTATTGCATGGGTACAATGTAAAAACTTGATAATACAGCTCCATATATCTCAGCTACCTACACTATGGGAAACAGACCGGGATACCTGATGTATGTATATGATGTAAAGACTTCATCAAACAGCATCATGTATCTCAACTAGCTGACAGAGACACGTATTGCATGGGTACAATGTAAAAACTTGATAATACAGCTCCATATATCTCAGCTACCTACACTATGGGAAACAGGCCGGGATACCTGATGTATGTATATGATGTAAAGACTTGATCAAACAGCTCCATGTATCTCAACTAATTGACAGCTCCACGTGTCTCAGCTGCCTATACACTTGGAAACAGACAGGGATACCTGATGCATGTCTACAAGGTAAAGACTCGATCAAACAGCCCCACATATCTCAGCTATCTGACAGACACCTGACGCATGTGTACAATATAAAATCTTCATCAAACAGCTCCACATATCTCAGCTATCTGACAGACACCTGACACGTGTACAATATAAAATCTTCATCAAACAGCTCCACATATCTCAGTTTTCTGGACAGGTAGAGACTGCTAGTGTATATCTGCAGAGTAAGAACTTCATCAAACAGCTCCATGTAGCTCAGCATCCTGTGAGATAGGCAGGGAGATATTTCATGCAGTGTAAGCACTCTAACAGCGGGTCAGATCTCAGCTTCCTGGACTCCTATATCTATGATGATGGAGATTTGGGGGTTAATGAGCATCATATTTTTGAGGTTTTGCAGCTCTTCTAATGAGATGACTTCTTTTCCCCAGTCGTCTTGTATTGTGCCGGTTCTCAGCCGTGCCTCCGCCGTCCCCCTCCGGTAACGTGTGCCGTCTATGGGTGATTCCGTACTTGGCTTGTTTCATGGTGCGTTCATAGTGGTTCCCATTGTGATGGAGGGGCAGCCTGAGGCGAGCACAGGGCGGCTTTACATCGCGGCGGGGAAGCGCTCACCTTTCTTTAAAGCACATAATTAGGAGCGGGTCATCTGTACGATGTACGGCACAGAGCGAGACAATGTGACCACTCCGGAGACCAGAGGGAAAGGCGGCTGAGGTTTCATCTCCAACCGGCACAAAACAATGAGGCGCTGCTGCTCACCGCCCGGAGAATTAAATGCCCACGGGACATCGTACAACACAAAATCATCACATAAACCCTTCACAGGATATAACAGTATACCATCCAGGCGAAACCGTGGATATACTTGTAACTATTGCAGAACATCCCAAAAACGATCACAAAGAGTCAGTACAAATGGTATTCCGTATCTGTCACACTGGTCCCCTCTTACTTCGGAGACTTGTGACAGGTTTGGGACCTCTGGCTCATTCCTGTATTGAGACTTCATTTTAAATGTAGGCGTTAATGCCAGTTTCTGTTGCTGCAATGCTCCTTAGTTCTCTTCCCAGGTGTGGCTACATTGTGATCACTCCCATCTCCTTTATATGGTCCAGCATTTTCTTGCTGGTGATTGAATTCATTCCTCGCCTACCTTCGGTGAAGGATCTACTCTGGAGAAAATGACTGTTACCAACCCTTGGAGTGTGGCAGCAGGCGTGTCATTCCCCTATCTGTCTTTCCTTCCTCTCTTGTTGTTTTTAGTGCAGTGGTTGGGACTAGTGCTACCACAGGCCATCTCCCTATTGAGGCTTAACATCAGGGCCAATGAGGGACTAGGTATCCTGCTTGGCGACGGGGTGAAAGAACCCATATAGGGACCATAGGTATATCAGGGTAGAGTGCAGGAGATCTTCTTTCCCCAGTTCCATACAAGCAGGGACCTCTGTAGTATTTGTGTAGTGCGCTGGACATCATTGGTCTGTGCGCCACTGTCACGCACGGTATCTGGACACTCCCTGCGACCAGCGTGACAGTATTAACCTAATGGAGAATAATTGCAAACACTTTTTTCCACCAATGCCACAAATCATAAACTGTCCATACACAACAGTGATCTCTCTCCAGCCAATGTACTGTACGCTTGGTGAACGTCCACCAGGTCCCTCGGACAATGGTATACTGGCCGATAGATAGGGATCAAGCTTGTGGAAGTCCCTCATGCCTAAGCGTTCTTCCCCCTGAATTTATTATTTTTTTACTAAATATACACTACATAAAAGGAAACTTCCTATACTGTTCTCCAGAGCTGCATTTATACTTCTGCTGGTTGGAAATATTGAGCTTATTGACAAACCTAACCCTATATGCTTAGCTGAGCGCCTGTCATGCAGGTGAATAGCTACTATTTCATAAGTAATTTGTGCAGATTTATGATTAGGAAAAAAAGAAACCCAAAAACCCATAGTACCTACAAGGAAAGTGAAGCCAATAGGGTTTCCAGATTATACCAGATCAGAACAGAAGACCAGATGCCTTTACCCACATTCAAACCTGCCGATTCTGATGGGACTAGTAGCCCAGCTATTGTGTTTGGTGGCTTCTCCAACCCTAAAGTTAATGTTGGGGGAGAAGGATAGGGCATGATGAATCATGACATCTGATCCTTTTGTATCTGAGAAGATAAAATGCTTAATGGTAGTAGGTTTCTCTGATCGAGCGGTTCATCCGGCCACTATTTTAGGTGTATGGGCACTTTAATCGTTATAAAAATGGTACAGTTAAGTAAAAAGACTTGCTTTGTCTGGTCAAGGGTCCAATCCGGTCCTTTGTGGCAGCCAGCCAAGGCAATCTCTGTGCCCAGAAGCCTCGGAGCCTCTTGCACTTTCTAAGCATCATGATGTCAAGTGAGGCTTTGCTGGTCCACTCCAATCCTCCTTGGTGGCCAACTCTTTTTGCTGAACTCTAAAACATAGCAATTATTTTAATCCTGGACGATAAAGAAACAAGACAGAAGAAGAACGAACATCTTTGAAATATGGATCTGGAGATGGATGTTATGAATACCATGAGTGGCAAGAAGAACAAACACGTCAATACTGGAACAAATCAAGCCAGACATGTCACTGGAAGGAATGATCAACAACCTAAGATTTGTCTATATATCATACGAAGAGAGAAATCACTGGAGAAGGACATCATGATGGAAGAATGGAAGGAAGAAGGTGAAGAGGAAGACCAGTAATCAAATGGCTTGATACTTTCATATAACGGTGGAGGAAACACTGGTGAACCTATCTAGGCTTGGTGAAGAAACCGGTGGACCTTTCTAGGCTTGGAGAAGACCTTGGTGGAGCTACGGTATCTAGGCTTGGAAAAGCCCAAGTAGACCTATTAGGCTTGGAAAAAACCTAGTAGACCTATCTAAGCTTGGAGAAGACCCTGGTGGACCTATCTAGGCTTGGTGAAGACCCTGTGTACCTATCTAGGCTTGGTGAACCTATCTAGGCTTGATAAAAAACCCTGGGGACTATCTAGGCTTGGAGAAGACCTTGGTGGAGCTGTCTAGGCTTGGAGAAGACCCAGGTGAACTATGTAGGCTTGGAAAAGACTCTGGTGGACTATATAGGCTTGGTAAAGACCCTGTGGAGCTATTTAGGCTTGGAGAAGACCCTGGTGGACCTATATGGGCTTCAAGAACACTTTGGTGGACCCATGTAAACTGCACAAGCTCAATCTTTCTACAGAGCGTTCATCCAACTAGTCGCCATAGTTTGAGATTGAGCTGAAGACTAACACATAAATCAAAGAGGACATCTTTAGCTTCATGTATGCTTCATGGGAGAGCAGAGGTGCCATCACCAGACCCATCTGATGGTGGTTTATCTACCTGGAGAACACAAGGATCGGGCGTTTTCAATTGAACAGTCTGATTCTTCCATCCACCTCCATTATCTGTCAAGAGTGTGCCACAAACATTCGACTCTTGGCCAAACCCATCAAAACTGGTGGGTTTAGCGGTCTTAATTCTAATGTATATGGGGCTTTTAGGATTAAACACTTTTTGCTCATACTTATTTTTATACCTTACATCACATCCGCATACGAGTAACCTATAAAAAGTTATGGATATGGTCCAAACGTCATCAAAGTCTTTCAACATCTGTTTCTCCATCATGACTTGGGTGATGAGGTAAGAAGCCCCGCTGTCTCCGCTATCTCCTGCTTGTACCTATGAGGCCTGGGACATCTCCGAACCACTTCTGCCTCAACATAATGTACATCAAAGGCAACGAAATGAAAATAGTGCTGGATTCCGGAAGACTACATTCTTTAGGGAAAAGTAAATTTGAATGGGTTAATCACAATATACTCTGAAGACAACTATTTTTCCTCAAGATGTCTTACAACAATAGTCCGGGTCTGATCATTATACTACTGTAATTCTGAAAAACTCTCTTTAAAAGTAATTCTGAAGATCCAACAGCTGTTAACACAAAGGCGTCCTCGGCGATAACAAGAATTAGGCGATTTTTTTTGTTTGTTTGTTGAAGCATCTGCATTGGCTTCTTGTCAGTTGAAGGACAAAATGAAGCATTTACACACAATACCCTATATAAGGATGAGTTGGCTTATTATTCCAATGGTGTCTTAATTTACAGTATCGATTTATAGCGGAGGGCGGGCTACGCAACCGGTTGGCAAGACCAGTGACATGCCAAGTTGGCACCTCAAGGTGGGTCCTGCCAAAATGAAGGTCCGTCTTTAGAAAATGATGGGAATTACTCCAATCTTTTCTAAATTACCAATTCATTGCTTTAAATTAGCCAAGAATTGGGGGACTAAGAAATGAAGTTTTGTTCGGTAGTCTAACAAATTCAGTACAGTATGGAAACATGCAAGCAAGCTCCTTGGCAGGCACAGTCCACATCAGGACCACAGGGGTCCACACACGGGCACGTACGAAAAACATTTCCCAACAGAGTATCGTGCAATCATAGTCTTTATGCAAAGGTTATCATTTTAGGCAACTCATCTTGGGGATATGGTGAGCCATTAGCAAAGGTAAGCAAGAAAACATCTGTACTTTTGGCAACAGTCTAGGTGGCTCTTGGCCAAATTTTCTCAAATGCCCTTTCAAGCAATTATCCAACATTTGTATTGAAGATTCGTACATGTGGTTCAACTTGCTCTTCTTGAAAAACTAGAATCAAGGCCGGCTCCTGGTTTTTGAGAGCCCCAGGTGAAAGAGTCTCGGTGGGCCCCTTTAACTCTCCACCCTCGCCCCCCAGCTGCTGCATATCTTCACCTTAAGCCGCACCCCAAGTTTAGACAGAAGAAAATAGGAAAAATATTTTTCCTGATGATTAAAGCTTCCCTGGCGGTGTAAAAGGGAGGGGTCAATAGCGCTAATTTTAATATACTAGAGTAGAAAACAGAGGCAGTAAATATATAATTTGTAGAAAAACAATATATTCGACACAAACAGTTCTGCTATATGCCTATAGACATAAATGGCTCTGCAACATACACATGTTGACATGAACAGCTCTGCTGCATGAACATATAGACACACACAGCTATGCTACATGAACACTGCATACACATATAGACACATACAGTTCTGCTACATGCACACTACATACACAGACACAGGAACCCCCACCTGAGGAAGACAGCAGATCGCTGTTGAAATGTGTGTAGTGGACAAACCAGAATTAACAGGTCTACTTTAATTATTGGTGTCTGCTTCTCTTTACTGAGCGCTCCTAAATAATACCAGAATTTCTGCCTTTCATTACCATTATCCCTTATGGGATCTAGCTGGAGCTGCACAGTAGTGAGGAAGCTTAGTTAGAGAATTAAAGAACTTGCCCTGATGTCAGAGAAATCCCTGGTTAGAAGACCTAGGCGGAACACGTCACCTGAGGAAGCGGCTGGGAGCGGCAATGCTTGGAGCGATACATACGAATCAGCAGCCACACGCTGACACCGTGGTTGTGCACAGACAGCACAACCAGTCCAGGTGAGTGGTGATTACCACCACAAACCAATATATCCCCATTAGACCACCGGGTATTATTCATGATTGCTCATTTTTGTAATTTCACATACTGTATAGACACACACAACTCTGCTATATGCACACTACATACACATAGAAACACACAGCTCTGCTACATGCACACTACACACACATGTAGACACACAGTTCTGCTACATGAATATATAGACACACAGCTCTTCTACATACACATATAGACACACAGCTCTGCCACATGCACACCGCATACACAAACAGATACACACATACACTATACATTACAGTTCTTGATCAATGCAGAGCAGGAAAGAGGAGCCACTGGGAGCTGCATGGAGGTTATAAAGGTGGAGCAGCTGCAGAATCTTCCAGGATCTTGAATACAGTCATGTGACCAGTCACTTGACTATAAGGTCCTTCATCCTCTGTGTTGCTCCAGGGAAGCTTTCTCTCCTGTTGTATCAAATCACATAGATCAGTGCAGAGCAGGAGATAGGGAGGGAGAGAGGGCAGCTGTCTGTGAGCGGGTCTCCTCACTTCTGCTCACAGACAGCCAGTGGGCCCCAACACTTGTTCAGGGCCCCGGAACTTGTCCGGGTATGCTGAGTGCTGACGCTGGCCTTGACTAGAATACTATTCATATGTATTTGATAGCACCCTTAATTACATTACATTAGCAATCATTTGCTGATAGATTGCCATGTAAACTTATTTGTACCTTGCCAATTGAGAGACATTTACTGCACATAGAGAGCAAGAATCCTACCCGTGAAGGCTCCTTCTCTACAAGGCGCTGATGAAGGATACAGAAGAGCTTTTCATATGGCAATTTCGTAACAAAAGATTATAGCATGGTATAGGAGTTGTTAAGAAGTGGGTGTTCAGGTTGCATTGAAGTCTTCAAAGTTCAAGAAGAAGCAGATCAGTTGAGGAAGAGGAATACAAGGAAGTGTAGGAGAAATCTTGGAGACAGTTGTATGAGAAGTAGACAAGAGGAGAGCAAAGTAGACAAGAGGAAGAGATCACATGTGGGGAGGTATATTAGGGAAAAAAGTTCAGATATATGGAGGGAACGGGATATGGATGGCCTTTTGAGTCTGGCATACAGCTTAGATGTCTAGCCATACCCCTTAGATGGCTGGGTATACACCTTAAATGCCTGGACTTACAGCTTAGATGGCTGGCCATACCCTCTAGATGGCTGGCCATACACCTTATACACCTTAGATGGCTGGCTATACACCTTACATCAGGGGTGGGGAACTCCAGTCCTCGAGGGCCGCAAACTGTGCATGTTTTTCAGGATTTCCTTAGTATTGCACAAGTGATAACATACTCACTTGCACTGGTGATGATTCCAATCCCTGTGCAATACTAAGAAAATCGTGAAAACCTGAACTGTTTGCGGCCCTCGACGACTGGAGTTCCCCACCCTGCCTTAGATGGTTGGCTATACACTTAGATGGTTGGCCATACCCCTTAGAAGGCTGGTCATACCCCTTAGAAGGCTGGCTATACATCTTAGATGGCTAACAATACACCTTAGATGCATGGCGGTACAGCATAGATGGCTGGCCATACCCCCTAGATGGCTGGCCATACCCCTTAGATGGCTATACACCTTAGATGGTTGACCATACACCTTAAATGGTTGACCATACCCCTTAAGGCCCCGTCACGTGTGTCAATCTGCCCTGCGATGTCGGAAGCGATGTGCGGGTGCACGCTCACTTCCGACATCGCAGGCCAGCTGTCACATGGCAGAATGTTGCCGGTGACGTGGCGGCAATGTGGGCAGAGCCATCGTTCACTGGGCTGGAATCAACTCAGCGAGCGATTCGCAGCAAGCTGCGGTATAGGCTGGATCGCCGCCAACATCGCTATTGCGGTGTCAGACGGCGCCATCCAGCCTAATCGCTGGTTGCAGATTGACAGGTTTACATTCACCCTCGTAAACCTGTCAACCTGGGACCAGCGATGTGACGCCGGCTTTAGATGGCTATACACCTTAGATGGTTGACCATACACTTTAGATGGCTATACACCTTAAATGGTTGACCATACACTTTAGATGGCTATACACCTTAGAGGGTTGACCATACACCTTAGATGGTTGACCATACACATTAGATGGTTGACATTACACCTTAGATGGCTGAGGCTGATCGTCTATCTGACACTCCTGTGTACAGAAGCCCTTGCTCAGCCGAGCAGTCCTGTCACCTCTATTAAAAAGTTGGAACTGACACTCAGGGAGAACAATATGATTGGCAATCCAATAACGGATATGTGTGATTGACATCTTACCCATCCATCAGTTGCGCAGCGACCCCTATAAACATTATACTGTAATTTCCTTGTATGAAGGAAATATTATCTTCAGCTGTGTATTGTGCCTATAGTATCTGTCTATTTAGATGGATGAAAATCAGCTGCAATACCAGACACAGCCTATGGTCTATAGTGGCGCTGTTTCTATAAAAAAAAATCTCTTCTAGGCATCCCAGTTTACGTGAGTGTTGAGGCTTTTTTCTGCTTCATATGAAGTGGGTATCTTGTTACCATTTAGGGACCGGTACGTTGAGTGGCCCTATGTGTATAGGGGCCATCTGGTAAGTGACTGTTTATTGGACGAGGTCTCCTAACATCTCTGTGCAGCAGAGGATGATTACAAGGCAGAATGTGCACATATGGTAAATGGAATAATTACCCCAGATACCCCTATATACCACCATACGTGGTCTCCAGAGCTTATAGACCTCGTTATAAAGGGCTAGCAGAATCCTGGGGAAGGAGCAGCCGCAGCCGAGCCCGGGTGTTAAGCATAATAAATACTATTTGCAATGTACATAAAAAGGTAATTTTCTGTTTTGCTTCTGTGTTTTTTTTCCTCCGCTGGTGTGTTAACGACTCAATTTGGAGAAAAAGGATTTAAACAATAAAACAGAAATATGTACGTACAATTACCAGTTAAAAAATACAGTGAGAGGCAGCAAAATATGCTTTCTTTTTAACAGATTGTGTATTTTATGCTCTCGAAAAGATAAAAACCTCAACATCCAATAATAAATTCATCAGAATATTTATTTTATGGACCACATATGTGTTGTTGGGAAGTAGACGAGTCAAGTCATAAACTTCAGGAGCAAATTTATGTTCTGTGTGTGGAAAAGGCCGCACAGAAGGCTACAGTGGTGGATATGTGTCATCTATACGGGTGTGTACTGTATACACCGAGAGATCTATCATCAGAGAGACAGACGGAACGTACAATATAGAGAGACAGATGAGCGCTAGAAAGAGACAATGTGAGTGCAACTCTGAGCCTTCTATAATGTACAGTAAAGAATAGGCACCTATACATACGGATCCTATACACTCTGGGACTTGCTATAGATAGATACATGGATGGATAGATAGAACGATAGATGGACAGATAGACAGACAGACAGACAGATAGAGGGATGGATGGATAGATGGATAGATGGATGGATGGATGGATGCATGGATAGATAGATAGATAGATAGATAGATAGATAGATAGATAGATAGATAGATAGATAGATAGATAGATGGAGGGATGGATATCCAGATAGAGGAATAGATGATGGATAGGTAGAGTGATGGAGGAACAGATAGATAGACAGATAGATAGATCTATCTATCTGAAGAATTAATGGATAGCTTGAGGGATGAATGGATGGATACATAGATTGAGAGATAGATGGATGGATACATGGATAAATTAAGATAGAGGATGGATAGCCAGATAGAGGGATAGATGATGGATAGATAGACTTATGGAGAGATAGATAGACAGAATATAGATATACATATATGCTATAGATGGATACACTAGAGATATGATGGCTACTAGATAGATAGATAGATAGATAGATAGATAGATAGATAGATAGATAGATAGAGGGATGGCTTGACCGACAGGTTGATAGAAAGATGGACAGAGAGATAGACATAGATACATAAAAGATAGATTAGACAGATCGATCAATAGATGAAAAGATAGATAATTGCATATAATAGATGGATGGATAGATAGACAGAGACATACATCACATAGATAGATTGATAGATAGATAGATAGATAGATAGATAGATAGATAGATAGATAGATGGATTGATAGACAGACAGACAGACAGACAGACAGACAGACAGATAGATAGATAGATAGATAGATAGATAGATAGATAGATAGATAGATAGATAGATAGATGGATTGATAGACAGACAGACAGACAGACAGACAGACAGATAGATAGATAGATAGATAGATAGATAGATAGATAGATAGATAGATAGATAGATAGGTCTTGTTTTGGTATTGCTTTTTTGTTCAGGTGACTGCAATACCAGACACAACCTGTAGAGGAGAGTGGCGCTGTTTCTGGATGACAGGCTCCTGTATCTTGTTCCCCGGACAGCCTCTCTACATCACAGTACAGTACACCTCGCTGTTTCTATGTTAATCTTCTGTCTTTCCTCCATACCTCCTTCCACTTGGCTTTGAATAAGATCAGAATCGATACAGCACAAATAGCAGAAGTAATTGCTGATCATGTATCTGTGTCCCAGACACTTTTATAAAAGACTATGTATTATGTATGATGTGACCTTCAAATGTCATGAAAGCGTCGAGCAATAAACTGTCAATATTTGTGGTTATAAGGGTCTAGATGACTTTTACAATAATTGGTACAGCTATATTAAAAGCCGGATCACTCAGCTGGTTAAAGAGACACACACAGGCCAAGGTTCTTCTGGGAATCCATGTCTGCCAATTTCTAAATGAAAGATATTACAAGGTGCATGGCGCGCCATCCTTATAACCTGTGGATGGGCTGTAAGGTGGGAGGGTCATGTCATTAAAGGGTAGGTGACTTTAGAATGGGAAGGATTTAGAAATACACAGATGTAGCAGAGCTGAGTTTGTCATCAGCTATAGACTGTGGGATCCCTGTGATCAAGGACGCACATCACTTGGGAGCGGGAGTTTGTTGTGCCAACATCATGGTTCTTTAAAGATGCTCCAACGGATATGAAGATTTTATTATTTTGGATTCCCTGTTTCCTCGTTTTAAAGGTTTTAGGCGAATGTGGAAAAAATGCCACAAAGTAAGAATGTTTAACTATAGAAGAGTTACAGGTTTATATTTAACAATTAGCAAATGCAAAGCGAATGAACAAAAGACAATTATATCAAATCAATCTTTGGTGCAAATCTTTATCTTCAAAACATTATCAATTCTTCTAGGTATTTGTCACTTGTACACAAGTTATGGAGGAGCTCAGCAAGAGGTTATATATATATATATTTATTCATTTATATAGCGCTATTAATTCCATAGCACTTTACATACATCAGTAATGTGCCCCCTCTGGGGCTCACAATCTAAACATCCTATCTATATGTCTTTGAAATGTGGGAGGAAACCAGAGAACCTGGAGGAAACGCACGCAACACAGGAGAACATACAAACTCCTTGCGGATGTTGTCCTTGGTGGGAATTGAACCCAGGACCCCAGCGCTGCAAGGCTGCAGTGCTAACCACTGTGCCACTGTGTTCTAAACATCTTGGGGACCTGAACCCCGATCTTCTGTCTCTTGATCCCAGGAGACTCGATGATGTGAGGTCAGGGATCTGTGATCATCTCCTCCAGGACTTCTTCTCATCACTGTACACAGGATATGGAGGGGCTCAGCAGGAAGTTGTTCCAAACATCTTGGAGACCTGATCCCCAACCTTCTGTTCTTGATCCCAGACAGCTCAATGATGTGAAGGTCAGGATCTGTGGATCATCTCCTCCAGGACTTCATTTCGTCACTTGTACACAGGTTATGGAGGAGCTCGGCAGGAGTTGTTCCAAACATCTTGAGACCTGACCTCCAATCTTCTGTGCATATGGCTTGTGCGGATCTTGTTTTTGATCCCAGACAGACTGATGATTAAGGTCAAGGATCTGTGGATCATCTTCCTCCAGGCCTTCTTTTCACCACTTGTACACAAGTTATGAGAGCTCGGCAGGAGTTGTTCCGAACATCTTGGAGACCTGACCCCAATCTTCTGTGTATAAGGCTTGTAAGGATCTTCGGTTCTTGATCCAGACATACTCGATAATCTAAGGTCAAGGATCTGTGTATCATCTGCCTTTAGGCCTTCTTTTTGTTACTTGTAGACAGGTTATAGTGGAGCTTGGCATAATGTTGAAGGACTGACCCCAGATGTTCTGTCTCTTGATCCCAGCCAGACTCGATGATGTGAGGTCAGGGATCTGTGGATATCTCCTCCAGGACTTCTTCTCGTCACTTGTACACAGGTTATGGAGGCACTCGGCAGGAGGTTGTTCCAATCATCTTGGAAGACTGACCCCCGATCTTCTGTGTATGAGACTTGAGCAGATCCTTCTGTCTCTTCATCTCAGATAGAAGCGATGATGTAAGATCAGAGCTCAGTGAGGTTGGCTCATCATCTACAGGACTCCTCGTTTTTTTATCACTTAGTTGTGTGTTTAGCGTTGCTGTCCAGTTGCAAAATACAATTTGGAGCCATCTTGGATGGTATCACCTGTTGTATTTGTCAGCCTTAAGGACATGAAGAAACGGGCAATGATGAGGGCTATAGACGAAGTGCTCAGTCAAGTAAACTTAGTGCAGCAGACCAGACTCATCATATTACTTCCCTTTGAAATTGGAAGATGCCAAGCAGTGCCATCAGCTCAGAACTGGCAGCAACCAGTGGAAACAGCTACACCTAACTACTGTTCAGAGGTGTCTGCCAGAAGTGGTCTACATGGAAGAATTGAGGCCAAGAATCAAACCTTCTCTCTACATGGAAACAAGAACAAGTGACTTTACTATGTAGGTTTGGGGTGCAGAAAAATAGCAACAATTGGTCTGGATTAATGAGTCAAAATGTCAGATATTTCACTATCAGAAGGTAGTTTGTTCCCGAAGCCCTGGAGTGTAGCACAATAATGAGGGTCCACAGAAGCAGTGAAGATGGTGGAGGGTCCTAACCCTTTCAAGCTTACGAATGGAGTTGGGCATTTGGTCAGAATTAATGATGTCCCCAATGTTGAGAAATATATGCAATACTTATCCATAACGTGATAACATCAAGGAGGCATCTGATTGCTACTAAATTTATTATGCATCCAGACAATAGCCCCCAACATCCAGGGACTGTCATTAAGAATGAGAAGTCCCGGGGGAGCTGATCCACTGAGCCCTGATCTCACATCGTCCGTCTGTCTGGATCAAGAGACAGAAGGATCCGCACAAGAAGATCTGGGGTCAGGTCTCCAAGATGTTTGGAACAACCTTCTACCTTCTGTGTACAAGTAACAAGTACCTAGAAGAACAGAGGATGGTAAAGGGCGGAATATTAATGGATTTACACTTCTCATTTGTTCATTCACTTTGGATTTTGCTAATTAATAAAAATACACTATTCCCATTTCTATTTTTGACATTTCATTCCTTCCACAGTACAGTAGATATACACACAGCTGCTGCTAAATGTATCTTTAACGAAAAGAACAGTCTTTTATATAAATACAAATTCACTTTTGCTCTTCTGAAAATATTATTGCAGCAGCTGGTTTGTGTAATATGAGGTTCTGCAGCAGCTGCGAAGACAAAATTAGCAAATCTGCCCTATGTGTTATACCTTGTACTGTTCTTTAAGGGGTCGGACCAGTGCAAAAAACAAATTTCCAAGAATCTGACTCCACCCAAAATGGACACTGATTCCGAACTCCGACTCCACAGCCCTGCCAAAAACTCCAACCAGAACCCCAACTATTATGGTCTTTATTAGCATTGGTCTTTTAATATGTGACAGGTGGACCCTTTGGGCCCCCTAAGCCCCAAGGACAGGATATGACTGCAACCTTCTCATCTAGTTCTAGTTACAACCCTGGGAGGAGCAGAAGGATGCAGAGCACCGCTAATGAGAGTCTCTAACACACTCCGCCCTGATCTTGCAGTGTTCATGAAACAATGTATCAGTTTGTAGTTAATAAGTCAGATTGAATGGAAAAGACAAGAGCACAAATAGAATCTTAACTAAGTAATAACCAATTAGATAAGAAGAGATTGTGCTTACCTAATTCAATTGGGAAGACACAACCCCTTGTGGTGTTAGGGTGAACAGCTGAAATGTTCATTAGTTGCCTGCTCCTGGCCTAATAGACTAATGGACCAAGTGCATGCTTGAAAGTATAACACCAGACACACAGTCAGATGTAAGATTTCCTTGGTTCGAGGTATGGCACAGCTCCAAGTGACCTTTATTTAAACAGGCATGGACTTATATAAACTTAGTAATGGGCTTGGTTAGCCCTAGAATAGGAATAATTGGATGTATTCATTGGTTAATGGATTGGGCAATGGGCTAGTCATGGGTGGATCCATGAGGTCATCATTGTGGGTTGGTTTGTGAGGTCATCAGGCGGTGTGGTCTTGATCTGGTATCTCCAAGCGACTTGTCGTTCCGTGATTGGTTAGTCCTTCTATGGAATTCAGCTTCCTCCCAGAACAGGGCATAGTGTGATGAAACAGGAAATGACAGCCATCTTTAGGCTTGTGTAACACTTTGATCTGAACAGGCTTATGTAAGGTGATATAATACACTTAACAGGTTGTTTCTCTCAACCCTTATGTCTTGAGGTTAATTATTAATCCTATGGCCCTCCTCAAGAATGGCACATATGTGTGGATGGCTGCAGCAGAACCACACTGTAGATCATAGGAAACCAAAGGAGAAGAATGGGTACAAATCCGGAGATCTCGTCATCTTACAGGAGTCAAGGTTCAGCTTTATTCGTCAAGACGTTTCGAAGACAAAAAAATCTTCATCAGGAGAGACGTGAAACACATGTCGAATAAAACTGCACTTCAGTATACCTTGACCCCTGTTTCATTATTGATTTTGCCAGAAGATTGAATTTAGACCTGATTATCTCCTTTGTTTCTGTCTCGCTGTGGACTAAGGAGTGTCCACATACAGTGCTGAATGACCCAGAACAACAATGTCCAGCACACTACCCACAATAGCAGACTGGGGAAACACCGGGGGGAACAAATACAATGGAGGGCCCTGCTCGTAGGGAATGGCTATGGCTGTGCCCTGCTCTACCTACCGTGCCTATACAGGTTCTTTCCCTCCGTCATTGAGTAGGATACCTAGTTCCTCGCTAGCTCTGATGTTAGCCCTCTAATAGGGAGATGGCTTGATGAGAGCACTAGTCCCAACCACTGCACTAACAACAACAAAAGAGGAAGGGTAGATAGACAGGGAAAAGATAAAAGCAACTTCACTCCTTCTGCCACTAACCTAGGCAGCAGACACTCTGGCAATGGTCAGCTTCTCCAGAGACACCTCCTTCACCTCAGATAGCCATGCCAGGAATTTAGCTCAATCGCCAGCAAGGAATGCTGGATCATGTGGCCATATAAAGGAGATGGGAGTGAACACAAAGTAGTCACACCTGGGAAGAGAACTAAGAAGAATTGCAGCAACAGAAACTGACATTAACTCCTACACTGCCACGGGAAAAAATACATTTAAAAGAAGTCTCAATACAGGTGTAAGACACACGTCCCAAATCTCCAAAGTAAAGGAGACCACCATGACAGTTCCTTTAATATCTCATCCTATAGACCTAGCTGCTGCAGAACGTCTTTGCATTGAGAATGTGGAATCTATGGCTACACAGAGAATTGAGTCCCAGTGTCTGCAGAGCTTACAATCTACTCCCACCCATGAGGGCACATGACCAATTTAGCCACATTCACGTCAGAATGTTTTTGAAGCTTCATGTAGTAACAATGAGGCAATGTTGACTTCCTTTTAACCCCTGAAGCACAAGTGGTTTTCCGCATAGCGCAGTGGTGAGGGTCCCTCCATATAAGACAGGCACCTGCCTCTCTAACTCAATCTGGGGCCCGGACCCCTCCTCTCTCCAGCCTATTAGCTGACATTAATGAGTGGCTCGGGGGCCTGTGTTCCCGGGCCCGCTCAGTGTCAGCGGCTCGCAGTCCCATGTAATGCTGTCACACGTCTGTTTGTGATTTTGGATTTTTCATATATATATATTTATATTTTTTTGTATTTTGCTGCCGCACAGATTTTTGGCTCGGTTCACAGTAACAGCAAGAAATCAGCGGTGTTTGATTCTGATTAGCGATTTCCTTCTGGTTTTTTTTTTTGTCTTAAAATAGTTCTTCCCTTAAACACATTTGTTGCCAATTTCTAATAACGGCGATGTTTAACACAACCTTATATGGGCTCGGCGAGGACAATCGTCACCATTCATGCACTAAGTGTATGGGTGAGGTCAGGAAGCATTGCGGAGGGCCACTGCTGGGACTTGTAGTGCTTCATCATAGTTATTATTGGTAATGTTTAGGTAAAAGGGCAAAAAATGTCATATACATTAGGAGTTTCCCTAATACAAGAGCTCTAATGATGCCAGAGATATGCCTGGGCAAAGAAGACATTCCTGTTTCTAAAGATTAATATTTATATACATATATATATATTAGAAATGGGCCCAATACTATTGCATCGGGAGTGGGATGAAATGAACAGGTGCCATAGAAATAGCCGCTGAATAGTACAGTCCTCTCTCCAGAAAGTATGCGGTTGTTGCAGGATTTATATGGTGTATACGGTGGCTCAGTGGTTAGCACTATATGGTGGCTCAGTGGTTAGCACTATATGGTGGCACAGTGGTTAGCACTATATGGTGGCACAGTGATTAGCACTATATGGTGGCTCAGTGGTTAGCACTATACACTGGCTCAGTGGTTAGCACTGTATGGTGGCTCAGTTATTAGCACTATATGGTGGCTCAGTGGTTAGCACTATATGGTGGCACAGTGATTAGCACTATATGGTGGCTCAGTGGTTAGCACTATACACTGGCTCAGTGGTTAGCACTGTATGGTGGCTCAGTGGTTAGCACTATATGGTGGCTCAGTGGTTAGCACTATATGGTGGCTCAGTTATTAGCACTATATGGTGGCTCAGTGGTTAGCACTATATGGTGGCACAGTGATTAGCACTATATGGTGGCTCAGTGGTTAGCACTATACACTGGCTCAGTGGTTAGCACTGTATGGTGGCTCAGTGGTTAGCACTATATGGTGGCTCAGTGGTTAGCACTGTATGGTGGCTCACTGGTTAGCACTATATGGTGGCTCAGTGGTTAGCACTATACATTGGCTCAGTGGTTAGCACTGTATGGTGGCTCAGTGGTTAGCACTGTATGGTGGCTCAGTGGTTAGCACTATATGGAGGCTCAGGGGTTAGCACTATACATTGGCTCAGTGGTTAGCACTGTATGGTGGCTCAGTGGTTAGCACTATATGGTGGCTCAGTGGTTAGCACTGTATGGTGGTTCAGTGGTTAGCACTGTATGGTGGCTCAGTGGTTAGCACTATATGGAGGCTCAGGGGTTAGCACTATACTGCAGCTCACTGGTTAGCACTATATGGTGGCTCAGTGGTTAGCACTATACGGTGGGTGGCTCAGTGGTTAGCACTATACACTGGCTCAGTGGTTAGCACTATACGGTGGGTGGCTCAGTGGTTAGCACTATACACTGGCTCAGTGCTTAGCACTATACAGTGGGTGGCTCAGTGGTTAGCACTATACGGTGGCTCAGTGGTTAGCACGGTATGGTGGCTCAGTTGTTAGCACTGTATGGTGGCTCAGTTGTTAGCACTATATGGTGGCTCAGTGGTTAGCGCTATACGGTGCTCAGTGGTTAGCACTATATGGTGGCTCAGTGGTTAGCACTATATGGTGGCTCAGTGGTTAGCACTATATGGTGGCTCAGTGGTTAGCACTGTATGGTGGCTCAGTGGTTAGCACTATATGGTGGCTCAGTGGTTAGCACTGTATGGTGGCTCAGTGGTTAGCACTATATGGAGGCTCAGGGGTTAGCACTATACTGCAGCTCACTGGTTAGCACTATATGGTGGCTCAGTGGTTAGCACTATACTGTGGCTCAGTGGTTAGCACTGTATGGTGGCTCAGTTGTTAGCACTGTATGGTGGCTCAGTTGTTAGCACTATATGGTGGCTCAGTGGTTAGCGCTATACGGTGCTCAGTGGTTAGCACTATATGGTGGCTCAGTGGTTAGCACTATATGGTGGCTCAGTGGTTAGCACTATATGGTGGCTCAGTGGTTAGCACTGTATGGTGGCTCAGTGGTTAGCACTATACGGTGGCTCAGTGGTTAGCACTGTATGGTGGCTCAGTGGTTAGCACTATATGGAGGCTCAGGGGTTAGCACTATACTGCAGCTCACTGGTTAGCACTATATGGTGGCTCAGTGGTTAGCACTATACACTGGCTCAGTGGTTAGCACTATACGGTGGGTGGCTCAGTGGTTAGCACTATACGGTGGCTCAGTGGTTAGCACTGTATGGTGGCTCAGTTGTTAGCACTGTATGGTGGCTCAGTTGTTAGCACTATATGGTGGCTCAGTGGTTAGCGCTATACGGTGCTCAGTGGTTAGCACTATATGGTGGCTCAGTGGTTAGCACTGTATGGTGGCTCAGTAGTTAGCACTGTACATGGTGGCTCAGTGGTTAGCACTGTATATGGTGGCTCAGTGGTCAGCACTATATGGTGGCTCAGTGGTTAGCACTATATGGTGGCTCAGTGGTTAGCACTATATGCTGGCTCAGTGGTTAGCACTGTATGGTGGCTCAGTAGTTAGCACTGTATATGGTGGCTCAGTGGTTAGCACTGTATATGGTGGCTCAGTGGTTAGCACTGTATATGGTGGCTCAGTGGTCAGCACAATATGGTGGCTCAGTGGTTAGCACTATATGGTGGCTCAGTGGTTAGCACTGTATATGGTGGCTCCGTGGTCAGCACTGTATATGGTGGCTCAGTGGTTAGCACTGTATGGTGGCTCAGTGGTTAGCACTGTATATGGTGGCTCTGTGGTCAGCACTGTATATGGTGGCTCAGTGGTTAGCACTGTATGGTGGCTCAGTAGTTAGCACTGTATATGGTGGCTCAGTGGTTAGCACTGTATATGGTGGCTCAGTGGTTAGCACTGTATATGGTGGCTCAGTGGTCAGCACAATATGGTGGCTCAGTGGTTAGCACTATATGGTGGCTCAGTGGTTAGCACTGTATATGGTGGCTCAGTGGTTAGCACTGTATGGTGGCTCAGTGGTTAGCACTGTATATGGTGGCTCTGTGGTCAGCACTGTATATGGTGGCTCAGTGGTTAGCACTGTCTGGTGGCTCAGTGGTTAGCACTGTACCTCAGTGGTAGCCTCTTTTTCCTCATTCTCCTCCTCTGGCCTCTCTTTCCTCATTCTCCTCCTCTGGCCTCTCTTTCCTCAGTATCCTCCTCTGGCCTCTCTTTCTTCTCCTCCCTGGCCTCTCCTCCTGTCTTCTGTGGCCTCCATTCCCTGAGCCTCTCTTTTCTCTCCTGTCGCCTCCTGTCTTCCGTGGCCTCCCTTTCCTCTCCTCCTCCTTCTCTGGCATCTCCTCACCTTTGGCAGTTCCGGTAGAAGTCCAGGAGCAGCTCCTCCATACCGCGGCTATGGTCGGGCACGATGTGCAGGGGGCGGTTCCAGCAGTATGGACTGCAACATGGAGCCGCCGGCCCTGATCACCGCACACAGGCACCGTAGGGGTGAGGAGAGCGCAGAGAGGATGGAGCGGCGGGGAGGACGGGATCTTGTGCGGGGCTGTGCAGGCGGCGGAGGCTGTGTGGGCGATGGAGGTGGGGGGGGTGTAAGCTTCTTGTGTGGGGCAGTGCGGGCGGTAGAGGGGGGATGCGTGGGTGCAATATGGGCGGTATGCGGGGTCTGCGGCATAGGTAGAGGTGCTGTAGGAGGCTGAAGGGGGTCTGCAGGCGGCGTGGTGGGCATGTGTAGCTCGTGCCATATTAGCATACCTATCACTTGGGTGTGCTAATATGGCGCGGCTTCCGGGGCGGCGCAGTCCATTCTGGAATATCAACATGAGCGCCGGAAACTTGTGACACACATTATTTGTGATTATATAGTAGATTTATTAAAGCATTAACCTCATATTCACACTGCAAAATGATTGTAAATATAAGCAATTTTGTACTTTACTTGTTATTAGAATCCTCTCCTTGTTATTATAACAGGAGGCCTCACATAGCCCCTGTATTATACTAGGTGCTTACACACAGCCCCCTGTATTAGAGAGGGAGTCCACACGTAGCCTCTGTATTACAGCCTGTACCTCACATAGCCCATGTATTATAACCTGTGCCCACACATAACCTCTGTATTACACTAGGAGCCCACACACAGTACCTGTATTAGTGCAGGAGCTCACACATAGCCCCAGTATTACACCAGGAGAACACACATTGCCCCTGTATTACACCAGAAGCTCACACATAACCCCTGTATTACATCAGGAGCTCACACATAGCCCTTGTATTACACCAGGAACCCACACATAGCCCCTGTATTACACCAGTAGCTCACACATAGGCCCTACATTACACTTGAAACCTGTGCCCCACTTAGCCCCTGTATTACACCAGGAGCCCACACACAGCCCCTGTATTACACTTGCAGCCTGTGTATCTCAGCAGAGAGAAGCATAATTTTGTTAATCCATTCTATTTTGTTATAGCTAAGAACAGTTAGGGTGCTTTCACACCACGATTTTTAGGGAGCCGATGCTGTCCGATATAAATTGGACAGCATCGGCTCCCTTCTGATGCCTGGAATCGGGTGCCAAATAGGCACCCGATTCCAGCATAAAATCGGCGCCGGGCTGCAAAAAAAGAAAAAAAAAAAAAAGTTTATTCTCACCTCTCCCCGAGCCCCTGCCGTCTTCCGCCATCTTCCTCTAGGCTCCCGGTGGCTCCCGCAAGCTGCCGGTGTCAGCAGAGGTCGTCCTCTGCTGTACACAGGACCTGCGGTGATGTCACAGTCACGTGACCGCGGGTTCACCATGGTAACCCGCGGTCACATGACTGTGACATCACCGCAGGTCCTGAACAGCAGAGGTACACCTCTGCTGACACCGGCAGCCTGCGGGAGCCACCGGGAGCCTAGAGGAAGATGGCGGTTGACGGCGGGGGCTCGGGGAGAGGTGAGAATAAACTTTTTTTTTTTCTTTTTAACCCTTGTGCTCCCAGGAGCAGTTTTACTGTACTGAGCATGCTCAGTACAGTAAAACGGGGTCCGAGGAGACATCAGATGTTTCCTCGGACCCTTCTCCATAGGGCCCCATGTTAGGGATCGGGTCAGATCGGATGTGCACTAAATGCCATCCGATTTGGTCCGATCCGAGTCTGTCAGATTTTGTAATCGGATGAAAAAATCGTTGCAGGCAACGATTTTTTTCTCCTGAAAAAAATCGGTCAAAATCGGGCAGAATCGGATCGGACCAAATCGGAAGGCATTTAGTGCACATCCGATTCGGTCCGATCCCCATAGGGATACATGGGATCCGAAAATCGGTCCGATGCTGTCCGATTTTTTTCGGACAGCATCGGAAATGCAAAAATCGTAGTGTGAAAGCACCCTTAGTCACTATCCCGGGCAACACCGGGGTCTCCAGCTAGTTCTAAATATAAGCAACTTTGTAGTTTACTTGTTATTAAAATCCACTCTGTTCCTAAGGGTTAAGAAATTACACTTTGTTTATGGCTTGTAGGACAGGGGATTGTCTCCAATGCATTCTAGCAGTGATGTCTGAACATGTCCGGTGCCAACAAGCTCAACCAACAGAGTTTGTAAGCCCCGCTCTCAAGCTGGACAGAGCCACCACATATTATTAGCCCCCAGGCTGTGATACTGGGGCCATGTGTGTGCTTCTGTGTTCCTCCGATGATGATGAAGCAAGGCTGCCCCATGTAGCAATATCTCAAGCGCACATTCTGAGCCGGT
Source organism: Allobates femoralis (assembly GCA_033576535.1). Lineage (NCBI taxonomy): Eukaryota > Metazoa > Chordata > Amphibia > Anura > Aromobatidae > Allobates > Allobates femoralis. The sequence goes on from JARQOC010000010.1 coordinate 119,652,552, forward strand.
GAAGCAAAGATTCCATTGATCCAAAGTGTAAATTAAGCAGTAGCTCACTGCCTGCAGGAACAAGCGGAGCAGTGCGCTCCATGAGTAGTGATGAGCGAGTAGTAAGGTATTCGGGGTCGGATAGCTCTAACCCAATACTTTGAACTGTTTCAGTATTTGGATCCATACACTTGCATTGGATTTGTTACTCATTCAAAGTATTCGGTTAGAGCTATCCAAACCTGAATATCTTACTTCTCACTCATCACTTGTCATGAGACCAACCCTTTAAAGAGTTAATGCAAGACTATTAAGGCCTGTCTTCAAGAAACTTTAGAGCACCACTTCAGCATTTGTTTTCTTTATTGCACTGCTATAGATCTACATCCTCTGATCCCCCGCCCCCCCCCCCCTCCCCGTATGATATTCACCCTCCAGCAGCTTCACCTTATTCCAGCGTCGCTCTGGTTGGTCTGTGGAGATTTGTGACTTGCTGGCCGCTTCTGGTGTTTCATGGTGCGCCCCGGAGGTGACAAATCAATACAAGTCTATGAGAGCCTCTTTCTGGCACTCATAGAGATGCATTGAGCTCTTGTGATGTAACGTCTGTCTTCCTGCCAGTCTGAACTTACAAACACAAGATGGTGCCGCGGAACTGGAGTGATGTCGGTAAGAGGTGAAGACATCGGAAGCTGAGTATATGACCGGGGGCATGGGACTTACATTTAAAGGATTGCTGTAGTGCTCAAATAAAAAACAAAACAATGGAGCAATGCTTTAAGAACATTCCAGAATCGCACAAGAACACACAACCACTTTTGGGCAGAATTTGGATAAATTCTCTATTTTCTTTGACTTGGGCAAGGATTCTCCTGGGAAATAAATTGGAACTAGGTACATTATATCTGAACCATGCCCTCCAAAGGGTGAGGCCTTAGCTATACCCTACCTTGTTTCCAGCAAAAAAGGTATTGTCCTATAAATGTTACAAAAAAGTTTTTTTCCAGCTCACCCCTGAAGTCTAGTTCCGATGGTAGGAAGGAAGCACGGCATCCCGCTGCTGCTCAGTGTGTGCTAAGCTTAAGGTTCCAAGAAGAGACTCTTAAAAAAGTAATATCTTATTACAAAAATTTTTAAATTATGCAAGAAATGAAGCAGGCACGTATGTACAAAAAGGGGGTGGTGAGCAAGACCAGAGTCCAAGAACACTAGTTGTTCGTAATGCAAATGGTTATCGGTCTTGCACACTAGGCATCTGCTTCATTTCTTGCAGAATTTTAAAAATGTTCCAGTAATATATAACTTCTTTTTTAATCTGCCTCATCAGTGTGTCACAGGTGGCTATAACAAACTAAGGGTTAGGGAGACTGGAAAGCTTGTCTGACCCTGTAGACTGGAGTTCTCCCTGGCTGACCCCATTCCCAGAATTACCTCTAAAGGTGAGGATGTCTGGGCCACCACCCTTGCCCTAGGCTATGACCGTCTCACCTCCACTCAGGGACCGAGATAAGCACAGCAACTCCAGTCAGATGGCAAACTACATGAAGCTTTGCAGAGAATAAACTCTTTCACTAACAAAAAGATGGGGTAATGGGAATATTTAAAGGCTGAGAGAGTGGTCACATGACACACCCACCAGCAGATACTCACTACTGGAGAGTCACAGCCAGACCATTGACAGCAATACTGCTACAGAACATTAACCCCAAAGGCACCAATAAAAATAAACACATTGCAGAGCATCTACACGTGACACAATAAAAGTGCACAATCGCAGATGACAGCTCCTTACACCATGTAGTAGCCTTTTTACGGCATTGCTGCTCAGCTCATATTCACTTCCATTTTCCATTAAAGTTAAGCTGTAGATCCCAAGTGTGACCTCAACATGGTGTAAAGAGCTGTACTCCCCAGCCTCAATCACTGTATACAGCCACTGGTTGCAGGACATAATGATCAGTAGGGGTTCCTGGTGTCAGACCCCTATTGATATTGTATTACCAGTATAGTAGTCCGCAAGAGGAATCGATCTTTCTTCGATCACCCTTTGTCAAGTACCACGTCTCGCACCCATACAACATGACTGGGAATGAAGTGGCTTTAACCAAGCATCGTTTGATGGTGATCAAGATGTCCTTACACTTCCATAGTTGCTCCATGTTCATCATTGCCGTGCGACCCATAGCAAGCTGCTGCTTCGACCTGTAGTGCTGGACGAGACCCAACGAATCCCGTGGACAGCCAAGATCACAAATAAGGCTGCTCTGGAACGTGTCCATCCACAGACGTCCCTGGTAGGAAAAGCCATAAAACAGAAGGTATGTTAGTTTGGCCATGTGATGAGAGCATATTCCTTCAAGAAGGCCATGGTGCTGGGTATGGTCAGTAGAGGAAGACCCAACACCTATTAGCTGGACACCATCATGGCAGACACGGGAATGAACATCAGAGAACTGAAAGATGCTGTGACAAACAGAGAAGCTTGGATGAAAATGGTTCACATGGTTGTCGCGATGGTCTCTCTTACTTTGGAGACTTGGGACTTGTTTGGACCTCTGTCTGTTTTCTGTGTTGACACTTTATATTAAACGTTTCTTTCCTTTGGCAGTGTAGGATTTAATGTCTGTTTCTGTTGCGCAATGTTACTTAGTTCTGTTCCCAGGTGTGGCTGTTTTGTGATCACTCCCATCTCTCTTTACATGGTCACACAGTCCAGCATACCTTGCAAGTGATTGAACTCCATTCTTAATTGTCCCAAAGGGCAATGCGCCTAGGAATTCACTGTGTTGAGCTCTTTAGCCAGCTGCCCGCAGTGTTTTTTTGGACTGGTCTCCCTGAGATCAGTGGATGCTTTGTGAACTCCATTCTTGGCCTAGCTACCTGAGGATAAGGTGCTACTTTGGAGAAGCTGACCATTGCCAAGCCGTCTGCTGCCTAGAAGTTTGGCAGCATGCGTGAAGTTGGCTTGCCATTTTCCTGTCTGTCTTTTCATCCCCTTTTGTTGTTAGTGCAGCGGTTGGGACTAACTCTCCCTACCGGCCATCTCCCTATTGAGGTTTAACATTAGGGCCAGCGAGGGACGAGGGACTAGTTATCCTGTTAGGCGACAGGGTGAAAGAACCCGTATAGGGACGGCAGGGAGAGCAGGGCACAGCTGTGAGTTGAGGAGGTCTCCATTACCCCGTGTTCCCCCAGCCTGTTGTCTGTAGTGCGCCGGACACCGTTGGTCTGTGCATCAGTGTCACGCACGATATTTGGCGCACCGTAGTCTCTCATGCGCCAATTGTATCCAATAGTCTGACACGACTGAATGGAAGAAGTTGGAATTGGAGTCCTCGAGAGCTCCTTTAATTGCCTGGAGGGGACAATAGCTTACAGAATGGACTGGAATGACATTTTTATTTGAACTTTGCATTAATTGTGTCCTTTTTGGCTTTGGACATCACCTATTTCGAACCTCACTGTGTTTTAATGCTTGATTCTCCTCCGCAGTTGGAGAACATACAGAGGCAGAATGCTCTATGGATTGTAACCACCCTTCACTTTCAATGCAGGTCGAGAAATAAAGGAAGGATTAGGATTTGTCGGACCCTGTAAGTGCAGATTTCCTGCCTCTCGGCTCCCCGGCCCCCATTTGTAACAGAATGCCATTCATTTACAATGCCTAATTCACAGCACAACACTAACGAGCCGGGGAGACTTTGAGGATTCAGTTATTTATTTTTCACTGGACTCATTTAATATTTGCTTTTTAGCAATAAATGCTGCCGGAGATTTTTTTTTTCTTCTTTTTTTTTCTAGAAAAGTTAATAAAGTTAATGAAATATATTGAAATAAATTCAATACTTGAAATTAATCATTGACTTTTCCACCGATGTAATGCAAGTAATTTGTTGTTATGGATTCAGGGCTCTTGGAATTACCGTCTTGGTCTTGCAGATAAAAAAAAAAAATATGTGAATAAACAGTAAAACACTGATAATCTGGCACGCGGGGGCCACTGGGGTGCTGGATGATCAGAGGTGTTATGGTAGAAGGTGTCGTATAGGCATGGAAGTTTAGCCAAATGAGGATTTGTAATATATTAAGCTATTACCTGATACGAAACACATACGAGATACTCACATGATCACCCGGAACGGCCGCCATCTCTCTAGACGGGGAGCATGTCATCTGCTTGTTTTTCTAAGCAGCTGACGCGCCTCCGTCCAGAGAGCCAGCAGCCGTGCAGGGTGAGTCATGTGAGACTCGTGTGGGAATCTCGTATGTGCCTCCCATCGTGTGTCCCCGGCTAAGACTCCTGATTACCTCTAGGATCACATGTTCTGGGAAACCAATCCAGTTCATCCCTGCCTTTTTAACATGGTGGAATCTTCTCATGTCAACTATAGCTCTTGCTAGTTGATAGTTGGTATTGATTGTGATCCAGTTGCTGGTGATCTCCTAAAGTAGCTGTGAAAATCCCTTGTTTGGTTTTCCTCCCAGCTCTTTATTTCCTCCTGTGCACATACTGAGTTATACCTTTGTGTGTATTGCTGTGAGTGAGTATCTTTGGTTTCCACATTGTTCTATTTGTGTGGGTTTACCACTCCTGTCCCCATCCCCCTGGGTAGGAGAAGGGGGTAATAGACCAGTCGAGAGCAGGGCAAGGGTGGAGGCTCAGACATACTCACTATAAGAGGTAGCTCTGGGATAAAGTACAGCTAGAGCCCTCCTAGCCTGAGGGTGAGTCCCCCTGTCATTCCTTACTACCCCGTAACAGTTTTTCTTAGATATTTACTAAACTCATCCTTAGGTGAACACTTCTGTGCTGTGCGAGCTGGGGATGACCACGATTGACACTAGTTGTATGATCAAGTGATGTGATGGCTGCAAGTTGAGCCTTCCGAAAATGTAAGAAAAATAATAGAGAAGTCTGGCTCAAACATGAGATATCTTCTTTATTAGGTTAATAAAGGTGCATCAAAGACACGCAGTGGCTACATGACTAGTGTTACTGACGCGTTTCAGGTATTGACCCCTTAATCATGACCAAGGTTATGATTAAGGGTTCAATACCTAAAACGCGTTGAACGCTAGTCATGCAGCCACTGTGTATCTTTTATGTAACCTAATAAAGATATCATGTGTTAGAGCCGGACTTCTCTGTTTCTTTCTTCTAACGTTTCGAAAGGCTCAACCTGTAGCCATCACATCACTTGACTAATTAACTAGTGTCAACGTGGCCATCCTCCAGCCTTACAATACAGCACTGAAGTGATCACCTGAAATGACTTTATGCTGTTATTCTTAATACCCCATACGTTTTTTTTAAATATTTGCATAATAGCGGCACCAGGTATCCTAGACTGACCCTCAGGCTAAGAGGGCCCCAACTGTCCCTTATCCCAGAGTTGTCTCTTATGGTGAGGATGTCTGAGCTGCCACCCTTGCCCTGCTAGAGCCAGACTTCTCTTTTTTTCCCATGGATTTTTGCAGCCATTGCCAAGCTGATGCCCAAGCTTAACATCGAGGAACAATTGACTTCTGGTGAGCTGGACTTTACACATTTATTCCAAAATGTTTCCCGCACCACCAGACCCACATTTGGGCATTGGAAATAGCTTACGTTCAGTAACACAACCCTGACAGCTGAAAAACCCACACCAGGTTGACTAATTATATCCTTTAACGTTAATAACCCGCAGTGGCAATGTCCGTTTATCTGTAACGTCAATGACCATGCTGGAGAAATTCCCATAATATGTATCTACGACTCAAAGAAGGTTCTATAGGCTGCGGGTTAAGTCACAAAATATCCCCAGACATTACAGAAGATGCAGCTTACACCTCTTTTACGTGATAAAAATGGCGACCTGCAGCTTTGTATTGTGCCCAAGACACCAGTGGTTCTTTATTCATGAGCGGCAGAAGAACTCGTTCTCCTTAAGAAGCTTATAGCATGGAATATCTTAAAGGCCACATCTCCTGGCCACCCACATACCTCTGTGTGTGTCTTGGGCCTTTGTTGATTCTTCTAAAGCCTTGTGAATTGTCTCACTGGGTCATTACCATATCTACATGGCTTTATAAGAAAAAAAAACATACAGAAAAAACTCCACATCAGAATGATGTTTTCTCCTTCCCCATCACATCTTCAAGCTGTTTGTCCTCAATATGTCGTTTGATGCCAAAGAACCATTTACAGGGTTCGTTTCCTCGTATTGTGTGTTTAGAAATATTAATGGAAAAAAAGGTAAAAAATATTTTTGCTGAAGTCGATTTATTTTTTTTAAATTTTGGGACTTTGAACAAGTTCAACTTTAACAAGCCAACTTCATAAACAGTTCTCCAAACACTTAAATTACCCCCATGATGTACGGCTTTGTGTGTCATATCTATTTGTAAACTATGTCAAAGGCAGATTTAGAATGTTTATCCCATATTTATGTAATTTTATTACTGCAAATTGAATCTATCTAAACATCTCTCCTTACAGAGAGAGAGGAGCCGTGTGAGGGTTGGTAGTTCTATCAAGCACATAACCCTTATTATCTATCCCACTCGTCGTCACCCCCCCCCCCCCAACTCTCCATGTCCTCTTTGACCCCGCTGGACTTGCTGTAATAAGCAACCATTACCGAATCTTATCACAATCTCTTGCTTTGTGAGGAATCCCAAAATGTTCCATTCCCTTTGGCTTACTCTCGTGTCTTCCCATTACCGACCCCCAAAGCTCTATACTTCCAGAGTCAATGTTCCCTCAGATGGTGGGACTTTGATTAATGATGTAAGTTTTGGGTTCCAGGGGTTCAGGGGATAAGAAATCAGGATGGTAAGATGGGCAAATGGCGATCAGGGAGCTAGTATGACCCTTAGACTGGGGGTCCCAAACTCACCTTGTCCCCAGAATTAACTCTGATGGTGAGGATGTCCGGGCTGCCATCCTCGCCCTTTGCGTCTAATCAGCCCTAGGCTAAGACCCCCCCCCTCACCTCCACCCACAGATCAGGAAGCACAGTAACTCCTGACAGAAGGAAAACACCAAGAAGGCTTCAGAACCAAGCACCCACATCTTCTCAGCTCCAGGTCTTGCAGTGACATCTGCTGGTGGAAGAGGGAACTATTTACGGTACCTGTCAAACCCACAGCTTCCCACCTGCATAGCCGTCTACACGGCAGCATCTACACCAGGGGTCTCAAACACGCGTCCCGAGGGCCGCATGCGGCCCCTGGGGCTTCACTATGCGGCCCGCAGCACCTTGGACAACTTAATGATGCATTGTCCCAGTGCAGGGGCCTACTGCAGTACCCACTGTGTGATGACTTCCGTCTGCAGCACTAACAAGCTCTGCCATTCAGCAAGATCAATGCAAGCTGCCAGCCAATGAGAGGTCCGCATCTGATGACGGAATATGACGTCACATGCAGGACTCTGGCTGGAAGATTGCATTAATCTTGCAGAGCAACAGAGCTTGTCTGAGCGGCAGCTGGAGGAAGTCATAGCACAGCAGAGGCTAAAAGTCAGCACAGCAGGGACCGCAGTGACCCCCCTGCACTGGAGAGATGCATCAGAAAAGTGTGAGTGTGTGTGAGAGAGGGTGAGGGTGTGAGTATGTGTGCATGTGTGTATAAGAAAGTATGTGTGAGGTGTGTGTGAGTTTCCGTGTGTGTATGAGGATATGTGTGTGTGTGTGTGTGTGTGTGTGTGTGTGTGTATGTGTGGGTTTGTGTGTGAGTGTGAATGAGTGTGTATGTGAGTGTGTAAAAAGAAGGTAAAACAGGATGGGGGGGCATCACTATAAAAGTAGATCATGATGGGGGGCATACCTGGAAAAGGGGATCAAGATGGGAGACATCAGTACAAAAGGGACCAGGATGCAGCACCTCACTACAAAAGGGGTCCAGGATGGGGGACATCACTACTAAAGGGGATCGGGATGGGGAACATCACTACTAAAGGGGATCTGGATCTGGATGGGGACATTACTAGGAAAGGGGATCAGGATGGGGGATATCACTACAAAAGGGGATCAGGATGGGGACATCAGTAGAAAAGGGGATCAAGATGGGGGATATCACTAGAAAAGGAGATCAGAATCAGGGATCATCAGTAGAAAAGGGGATCAGGATGGGGGACATCACTAGAAAAAGGGATCAGGATGGGGATCATCAGTAGAAAAAGGGATCAGGATTGGGGGTCATCACTAGAAAAAGGCATCAGGATGGGGAACATCAGTAGAAAATGGGATCAGGATGAGGGTCATCACTAGAAAAAGGGATCAGGATAGGGAACATCAGTAGAAAAGGGGATCAGGATGGGGAACATCACTAGAAAAAGGGATCAGGATGGGGGACGGGAGTCATCACTAGAAAAAGGGATCAGGATGGGGGACGGTGGTCATCACTAGAAAAAGGGATCAGGATGGGGGACGGGAGTCATCACTAGAAAAAGGGATCAGGATGGGGGACGGTGGTCATCACTAGAAAAAGGGATCAGGATAGGGAACATCAGTAGAAAAGGGGATCAGGATGGGGAACATCACTAGAAAAGGACATTTTTGAGCAAAAAATTCTGGTATGACTAAAAATATCACTTAGTCCTACAAGGGATGCGGCCCCCCGCTATAAATGTTTTTCTATGTGCGGCCCACTAACCCAGCCGAGTTTGAGACCCCTGATCTACACATTCTCTTTGATTGTGCTAAAATAAATTTATTCTCATTTAAACTACAGAGCGCTTTTTATGTGGACTGCAGAGCAGTCAACACGTGCAGAACCTCATTGGAAGCCACTGACTGAGCAGTTTTGCTATACGCCCACATATAGCCAGCCGTAAGCAAAGCACTGCCTTTTGTTTAAACTCGAATACTAAAAATTTTTGTAAAGTGTGTGCCACATGTAGACTGCTTTGCAACCTTCTTGAACTGCTCTGGAGTGATTTAATATGTTTAATACCTGTTGGGAACTTCAGGAGCAAGGGCAAGGGTGGTGGTCCAGACATCCTCACCTTTAGAGGTAATTCTGGGAACAGGGAGAGCCAGGGACCCCCACAGTCCTAAGGGTCAGACAGTTCCCCTAATCGCCTTTTGCCATCATTAGTATCCCGCTACCTTACTCCCTTGATCATTATAGCACCCCTTGACAGTGTGTTTGGTACGGACACCAAACTTTAAAGTCCAGGTCAATCATTCCTAATATCAATGGATTATGTGGATGAACCATACTTAGCAAGTAAAACTTTTAGGAGGTTCTTGGTTTTGTAAATTATTTTACAATTACTATGCTACCTTTTATAGGGTACGTGGCCTACATGTCCTGTCCAAGCATCTTCTATGCCACATTGACTGCCAAAAAAGCATTGGGTTCCAGGAGGTTTTGGAAGGTTTCAGCACATGTCAAGAATTTTCCAACTCTTCCTGGAATTCTGAAGATCTCTCCGTTTTTTCTGAATGCCTCCAGTATGTCTTAGGAAGCTGGCAAGTAGGAATTAAAGGTTTTGTCCCATGTTTTGTCTCCTGGCTTCCTGAAAAGGGCATGGCTTTGATTCTGCCACTGATCTCATGGGGAAAGTAATAGTAGTCATGAGATTTTTATAATGAAGACGTAAATATACGTTTGGATGCAAGATGCAGGATTAAGTGGTAAGAAAGACATTTTTTAATTGCTTGAAGAAGTCACTGTTTATGGTGGAAACTGTATACTGCCTCTGGACGTATCCTAAACCTAGTGACGGTTGTCAGATGTCCTACCTCTATTACACTAGATACATAGAGATTTAACTAAGACTCAATAAATGGAAATCTACATGACTATTTTTTAAAAACAAAAAGTCTATTTTCTTCCAATAGATAGCGCTACTTCAGTTCGGAGCGTGTGACGGGTAATAGCGCCACTTCAGTCCATAGCGTGTCACTGGTAATAGCGCCACTTCTGTCCATGTGTGTGACTGGTAATAGCGACACTTCAGTCCGGAGCGTGTAACTGTCAATAGCACCACTTCAGTCCAAAGCGTGTGACTGGCAATGGTGTCACTTCAGTCCAGAGCGTGTGACTGGCAATGGCGTCACTTCAGTTGAGGTCGTGTGACTGGCAATGACGTCACTTCAGTCCAGAGCGTGTGACTGGTAATAGCGCCACTTCTGTCCAGTGTGTGTGACTGGTAATAGCGACACTTCAGTCCGGAGCGTGTAACTGTCAATAGCACCACTTCAGTCCAAAGCGTGTGACTGGCAATGGTGTCACTTCAGTCCAGAGCGTGTGACTGGCAATGGCGTCACTTCAGTTGAGGTCGTGTGACTGGCAATGACGTCACTTCAGTCCAGAGCGTGTGACTGGCAATGGCGTCACTTTAGTCCAGAGCGTGAGACTAGCAATTGCGTCACTTCAGTCCAGAACGTGTGACGGGTAATAGTGCCACTTCAGTCCAAAGCGTGTGACTGGCAATGGTGTCACTTCAGTCCAGAGCGTGTGACTGGCAATGGCGTCACTTCAGTCCAGAGCGTGTGACTGGCAATGGCGTCACTTTAGTCCAGAGCGTGAGACTAGCAATTGCGTCACTTCAGTCCAGAACGTGTGACAGGTAATAGTGCCACTTCATCCGGAGCGTGTGACTGGCAATGGCGTCACTTCAGTCCGGAGCATTTGACGGGTAATAGCGCCACTTCAGTCCGGAGCGTGTGACTGGCAATGGCGTCACTTCAGTCCAGAGTGTATGACTGGTAATGGCGCCACTTCAGTCGAGGGCGTGTGATGGGTAATAGCGCCGCTTCAGTCCAGAGCGTGAGACTAGCAATGGCGTCACTTCAGTCCGGGGCGTGTAACGGGTAATAGCGCCACTTCAGTTCGAATGTATGACGTGTAATAGCACCACTACAGTCCAGAACGTGTGACCGGTAATAGTCCCATTTCAGTCCAGAGCTTGTGACTGGCAATGAAGTTACTTCAGTCCAGAACGTGTGACTGGTAATAGCTTCACTTCCATCCAGAGCATGTGACTGGTAATAACACGACTTCAGTCCAGAGCGTGTGACTGGCAATAGCGCCACTTTAGTCCAGAGCGTGTGACTGGTAATAGCACCACTTCAGTCCAGAGCGTGTGACTGGCAATAGCGCCACTTCAGTCCAGAGCGTGTGACTGGCAATAGCGCCACTTCAGTCCAGAGCGTGTGACTGCAATAGCGCCACTTCAGTCCAGAGCGTGTGACTGGCAATAGCGCCACTTCAGTCCAGAGCGTGTGACTGGTAAAAGGGCCACTTCAGTCCAGAGCGTGTGACTGGTAAAAGGGCCACTTCAGTCCAGAGCGTGTGACGGGTAATAGCGCCACTTCAGTCCAGAGCGTGTGACTGGTACTGCAGCTTAAGAGTGCAGAGAACTGAGCTAAGCTGCAATACCACAATTAGGAAAAAAATCCGGCACGTTTTCCTAATCCTGTACAACCCATACTTGCGAGAGGCTTTCCCCCGCACCTTAGTACTCTCTATATACATTCTCTAGCTCACCACAATCATAATGAAAAGAAACTCCGGAATTTCAAAATGAAAAACTTTTCCAAAAAAAAAAAGACGACATTTAATTGCTTCACCAATTTCAAGGTATTTTGAAATCATCCCAACTCCTAGAATTTCATTTATTACTGTGTTTTTTTTTTCTCATACAAATATTCCGCGGATCACAACGCTTCTATCCTTCGTTACCTTTCAGGTATTTTTTAAATAAACTTTTTTTTTTTTAAAGCCTCTTTAAATTTCCAGCTTGGAACGTCGGCCCGTAAACCCGGAATCATCTTCCATTTATTATTATTATTATTATTATTTTTTATTATTTTTTTTTCTCCATTCTATACAGTTACATTGTCCTTTATGAGCGATTCAGGGAGTGTTTTACGCCATCCGTGCATGAAAGATTTTTCTTTTTTTCTTGAGCGGGTCCTAGTTAATTTTCCAGCTGTGTAAATATTGATAAGATAACAATAGAATTTGTTCCCGACACATATGGCTGAGACAATTCAATGAAGTAATGTTCCCGTGCTCACATTAATTAAACTGCTAGCATTCGAAAGCTATTAATGATCAATACCGGCTATGGAGCGGACGTATACCAGTGTGCATTTATATGCATTTAGTGCCAAATACTGTTTGCACAGAGAAATCGGCACAGTGAAGGCAGCTGCTCTATTTAAAAATGTATGTAAAAAAAAAAAGAAGAAGGGAATGAGAATAAAGGCGAATCCCATTTATAATACGCTGTGCGGAATGAAGATGGAAGTCCTTTCAATAGAAATACAAAAAGGCTATTTTTTTTATTGGATATTTAGCCGCTTATTGGTTTGTTTGTTTTTGCCTTAATATTTTTTAACCATTTAAAAAAAGTGTGAATTTTGGCCTACTATGGCTTTACATTTTCTATCATATCCTATTTTTCATGCCTGTATTGATGGATTTATATGACACATCCAATCTTGAACCGGCCTAAGATTTTTTCTTGTTGTGTGTCCAGTTTTTTCAAAAGGATTGTAACAACATATATGATAAAATATTGTTCCTTGAGAAGTAGCAGCCATTGCTGTGTGAAAAAAATACAGTTAATATTAAGTAAGGAAGATGGGTAATAAAAATAAAGATTTACAGTATGCTTGAGATAGAACTGTGTTACTATAAAGTGAGTATTAGGGCTAGAGCACACACCACCTTTTCTGTCTGCGGATAAACGCTGCGGTTTTGGCAGCTTTCTTCTACCAAGTTTTTACCACATCTGCATTACTTTTTTTTAATCACCAGCGAAAACGATGGCAGCTTTTTTTTTATATAAATAGTGATAAACGCTGCAATTAAAGGTTAGTGCAAGCAGTGATTTACTCACTCTGAGTGTTTCAAAAACCACTGCGTGTGTTTAACTCCATTGAAATCAATGGGGGGCGTTTTACTGAACGATGATCACTCAAAATTGCGCTGTGTGTTTATTAGCCCTTAATAAGAAAAAAATTAGACTATTAATATAAATTTACTCAATCTGTAAACACACTCGCCAATATTGTAGTACACAGAGTCCCTAGATGCCTTTGTACAGACTATTGTTTGTTCAAGAGTGAACATGTCCAGGTATGTCAGGACATGAAAGCTCTGAAGCTTCAAAACTAATGCAGATGTGGTAAAAACTTGGGAGACAAAAGCTGCCAAAACCACAGCGTTTATCCGCAGACAGAAAAAGCTGCGTATGCGCTAGCCTTAATACTCACTTTATAGTAACACAATTCTATCTCAAGCGGTCTGTAAATCTTTGCTTTTTATTACCCATATTACTTAATATTAACTGCATTTTTCTCACACAGCAATGGCTACTACTTCTATATGCTGTTACAATGCTTTTGAAAAAACTGGACACACAACAAGAAAAAATCTTAGGTCGGTCCAAGATTCGATGTTTCATATAAATCCATCAATCAATCCAGGCATGAAAAATAGGATATGATAGAAAATGTAAAGTCATACTAGGCCAAAATTTGCACTTTTTTAAAACTTTAAAAATCTGTAAAAAATTAACTGATGAAGAAAAAAAATGTAATTTTATGTACTTCATATAAGAAAAAAAATCTAAAGACGTCAGGGGAAAAAAATATTCATTTTTTGATCACTTGACATGGAATGATGAAAAAATATTTTGTTCTGAATTAATGAATAAATAATTATTAATTAGGTCTGAATGAATGAATGAATAGTATTATTTACTTTTGAATGAATGAATATTATTATTATTATTATTTAGTTCTGAATGAATAATTTAGATCTGAATGAATGAATGAATACATATTTAGTTCTGAATGAATATTATTATTTAGTTATGAATGAATATTATAATTTGGTTCTGAATAAGTGAATGAATAAATATTATTTAGCTCTGAATGAATAAATATATTATTATTTAGTTATGAATAAATGAATGAATAAATATTGACTAATAAATCAATATTATATTCACCCTTTGATGTCTGGTGGAATACGGCAGCGCGGTGTTTAACCCTTCATCCTCCCTACTCTATATGCACCACGCTGGGGACTGCAGCAGCCGTGATTTGCTTTTATAGTGGTTGTGACTCTCACAACCACACAAGGTGAAGCCTCTGATACCTATGTAGGTCATATTTTATCTCTCACACCCTTCATTCTCCCTACTTTAATTTTCTGAGATAATGACCTTTGGGTTTCCATAATCATCAACATTAACATAATTAAACACATGAAATAGATCCCTCTGTGTGTAATGACTCTATAGAATATATGGATGTCACTTAATGTATTGAATTACTGAAATAGATTAACTTTTTGATGATATTCTAATTCTTGAGATGCGCTTTGTACAATGGTGTGAAAAGTGTTTGCCCCTTCCTGATTTCTTCTTCTTTTCCATGTTTTTCACACTTAAATGTTTAGATCACGAAACAAATGTAAATATTTGACAAAAATAATAGAAGTAACACAAAATGCAATTTATAAATGAAGGCCTGTACTATGAAGGGAAAAAGAAATCCAAACCTACAGGCCCTGTGTGAAAAAGTGATTACCCCTCTCCTGATTACTTATTTTTTATGTTTGTCGCACTTAAATGTTTCAGATCACCAAACAAATGCACATATTAGACAAAGATAACACAAGTAACACAAGAGATTATAAATAAAGACCTTTATTAGGGAAAAAGAAATCCAAACCTACAGGGCCTTGTGTGAAAAAGAGTTTGCCCCGTTCCTGATTTCTTGTTCTTTTGTATTTTTGTCACACTTAAGTGCTTCAGATCACCAAACAAATTTAAATATAAGACAAAGATAACACAAAATACAGTTTGTAAATGAAGTAATTTATTAAAGAAAATAAATCTAAACCTACAGAGCCCTGTGTGAAAAAGTTTGCCCTTTTCCTGATTACTTATTCTATTGCTTGTTTGTCACTTAAATGTTTCACATTACCAAACAAATGTAAATATTTGACAACGATAACACAATACAGGCCTTCATTTATAAACAGCTTTTTAACAGAAAAAGAAATCTAAACCTACAGAGCTTGTGTGAAAAAGTGTTTGCCCTTTTCCTGATTTCTGTTTCTTTTGATATTTGTCAGTTAAATGTTTCAGATCACCAAATTTAAATATTAGACAACAATAGCACCAAATGCAGTTTATAAATGCAGGTGTTTATTATTAAAGGAAAAATAAATCCAAACCTACAGTGCTCTGTGTGAAAAAGTGACCTTTAAAAGTCAGTTTGCACTCAGAAACCTTCCATTGTGGCTGAATTACAAAAATTCTGCAAAGATGACTG
This sequence comes from Allobates femoralis, assembly GCA_033576535.1. NCBI lineage: Eukaryota > Metazoa > Chordata > Amphibia > Anura > Aromobatidae > Allobates > Allobates femoralis. The sequence goes on from JARQOC010000010.1 coordinate 119,667,821, forward strand.
TCCAAATTTCTCCAGAGCGTTGTAAAAGACTTATTACCAGTTATCACATACACTTGATTGTAGTTATTGCTGCTAAAGGAGGTCCAACCAGTTATTAGGTTTAGGGGGCAATCACTTTTTCACACAGAGCCCTGTAGGTTTGGATTTTTTTTCCCTTAATAATAAAAAAACTCCATTTAAAAACGTCTTTTTTTGTTTACTTGTGTTATCTTTGTCTAATATTTACATTTGTTTGGGGATCGGAAACATTAAGTGTGACAAAAATACAAAAGAATAAGAAATCAGGAAGGGGGCAAACACTTTAGCCCTCGTCACACGTAGCGAGATGGCTGTTGTGTCACAGGTTTTGTGATACAACAGCAACCTCGCGATGTTTGACACGTAGCAGTGACCGGGCCCCCGCTGTGACATGGTCGATCATGTCGGAATGGCCTGGATCGTCGGGTTCCCGCTGGGCAGCATGCATCGATGTGTTTGACGCCTTAACAACGACCTCGTTGGCGACTCAGAACTCAGCCACGTAGGTCTGAGTCGTCAGACTAGCTGCTGTGTGACAGGGTCCCAACGACCGCCGAGGTCATTATATGGGTCGCCGTATCGTTGCTGCGTCGTTGAGTAGATCTGACTGTTTGACATCTCCCAGTGACCACGTCGCGACGTTCCAGCGATCCTTACCAGGTCGTATCATTGTCGGGATTGCTGGAACGTCACCAAGTGTGACGGTACCCTTATCACACTACTGTATAAAGTTGTGTAAATTAAGCCTTATAAAATGCAAATAATAATTTCTGAAAATTTGCAATTGGCCTATTGGGATTCACACGGATAGTTTTACATTTGGATTCCCAATCCTACATTGTCACATGTGACATATAAATTGGTCACATGACAAGTCGAGCTCTTTAGGGTCAACTGGTCAACTGACCACCAGTATGGCAAGGAGCACTTGCACATATCACATCTAAGCCACACATTAGTAATGAGCAAGCACTAATACTCGAGTGCTCGATATGAGCAGGCTGGACGTGATTTGAGTACTTGGTACTCACAATGAGCAGGTCAGGATGCTTGGATGGGCGCGACGAGTTCAGAGTACAATGGAAGTCAATGGAAACTCAAGCATATTTCCTAAAGATATTCCGAAAAAATACTCAAGATGTTCACGTTGACTTATACATAGTACTCGAGTCATGCCTATCTGACCAACTTACTTGTTTCGAGTACTGAGCACGGTAATGCTCACTCATCAATACCATACATCAAAACATCAGATGCATCAGTATGGCAACATTCACCCAACAAGAGCCAAAAGTGTCCTTTGGCTTCTGAAGGGATATTAAGCACATTACTGTCAATAATTATGAAAGCGAAGAGGCCTGTGATTTCTTAAACAGATGGCCCTCCATGAGAAAAAATTTTGATGAGGTAGTTTAAGCAACCTACCTGGCTGAAGGGCATAGCAATGGCTAAAGACCTGAGCAGGCTCAGCTACATAGTCAGAGATGGAGTTAATGGAAAGTAGATATGTTGTAAGAGGTATATAGGGAGATTCAAAGGACTGAACCTCATAGGTGGGAAAGGAAATTACCTTGAATGCAAAGCAGGGGTGGACACAGACAAGAACATTTTATGGGCCCTATACATTCATTATAATTCACAACTCTATGTACTTTGATTGTGGAAATGGGCCCCCGATACCTCTTAGGCCCCTGAGCCAGGTTCCATCAATAGTATGTCCAGCCCTGATCTAGAGCAATAACTATGTAATTAGTATATTACTTTTCCAGATAACATTGGTCTTTTGCCTTACAAGCTTTGTTATGTCCCTTGGAACTAGCTCAATCTGTCACTGCAAACTATTTTCAGCAAACATAACAGTTTTATAAAAGTTCCAAGCCACTATCGTCACGTAAAGCGTTTTGGTCAGACATTACAAAGTTGAGATAATGTAAAGGATCACATTTCTGTAGAAACAATCAGAGACTGTATCAGAGGATTGTCCTCAGAGCCGCTGAATGTGAGACATTACGGGACGCTTTAAAATGTGGAAGGTTGCAACTAGGGAAGTAGGTGTGAGGAGGGCTGGTTAAAATTCCTGCAACTAGGCAAGTAGGTGTGAGGAGAGATGGTTAGAACTCCTGCAACTCGGCAAGTAGGTGTGAGGAGGCCTGGTTAAAACTCTAGCAACTAGGGAAGTAGGTGTGAGGAGGCCTGGTTAAAACTCTAGCAACTAGGCAAGTGGTGTGAGGAGGGCAGGTTAAACTCTAGCAAATAGGCAAATAGGTGTGAGAGGGCAGGTTAAACTCTAGCAATAGGCAAGTAGGTGTGAGGAGGTCTGGTTAAGTCTCTAGCAAGTAGGCAAGTAGGTGTGAGGAGGGCTGGTTAAATCTCTAGCAAGTAGGCAAGTAGGTGTGAGGAGGGCTGGTTAAATCTAGCAAGTAGGCAAGTAGGTGTGAGGAGGGCTGGTTAAATCTCTAGCAACTAGGCAAGTAGGTGTGAGGAGGGCAGGTTAAAACTCTTGCAACTAGGGAAGTAGGTGTGAGGAGGTCTGGTTAAGTCTCTAGCAAGTAGGCAAGTAGGTGTGAGGAGGGCTGGTTAAATCTCTAGCAAGTAGGCAAGTAGGTGTGAGGAGGGCAGGTTAAATCTAGCAAGTAGGCAAGTAGGTGTGAGGAGGGCTGGTTAAATCTCTAGCAACTAGGCAAGTAGGTGCAAGGAGGGCTGGTTAAAACTCCTGCAACTAGGTAAGTAGGTGTGAGGAGGGCTGGTTAAATCTCTAGCAACTAGGCAAGTAGGTGTGAGGAGGGCAGGTTAAATCTCTAGCAACTAGGCAAGTAGGTGTGAGGAGGTCTGGTTAAGTCTCTAGCAGGTAGGCAAGTAGGTGTGAGGAGGTCTGGTTAAGTCTCTAGCAAGTAGGCAAGTAGGTGTGAGGAGGGCTGGTTAAATCTCTAGCAAGTAGGCAAGTAGGTGTGAGGAGGGCTGGTTAAATCTAGCAAGTAGGCAAGTAGGTGTGAGGAGGGCTGGTTAAATCTCTAGCAACTAGGCAAGTAGGTGCAAGGAGGGCTGGTTAAAACTCCTGCAACTAGGGAAGTAGGTGTGAGGAGGGCTGGTTAAATCTCTAGCAACTAGGCAAGTAGGTGCAAGGAGGGCTGGTTAAAACTCCTGCAACTAGGCAAGTAGGTGTGAGGAGGGCTGGTTAAATCTCTAGCAACTAGGCAAGTAGGTGTGAGGAGGGCAGGTTAAAACTCTTGCAACTAGGGAAGTAGGTGTGAGGAGGTCTGGTTAAGTCTCTAGCAAGTAGGCAAGTAGGTGTGAGGAGGGCTGGTTAAATCTCTAGCAACTAGGCAAGTAGGTGCAAGGAGGGCTGGTTAAAACTCTTGCAACTAGGGAAGTAGGTGTGAGGAGGGCTGGTTAAATCTCTAGCAACTAGGCAAGTAGGTGTGAGGAGGGCTGGTTAAAACTCTTGCAACTAGGGAAGTAGGTGTGAGGAGGTCTGGTTAAAACCCTTGCAACTAGGCAAGGTGTGAGGAGGTCAGGTTAAAACATATGCAACTAGGCAAGTAGGTGTTAGGGGGGCAGGTTAAAACCTCTGCAACTAGGCAAGTACGTGTAAGGAGGGCAGGTGAAAACTCCTGCAACTAGGCAAGTACCTGTGAGGAGGTGTGGTTAAAACTCCTGCAACTAGGCAAGTAGGTGTGAGGAGGGCAGGTTACCATTGAAGAATGTTATCATACAGGTCTGCCTGGGTGATAGGTTCTCATCATATTAACATCTGGCTTTTGGAATCTTAAAATCCTCATTTGCAGGAAAAGACAAATATATATGAAGTAGACGCTCGTGTTCTGATGAGTTCTATTTTCATTCTGAGATTTTCCAATTTGGGCAAAAATCACGGTAACATTAGGGGGTGATCCAGTTTAAGCATAGATGCACATACTTAGAGTTTTGCATGCAGGCCCTCCCCTCACGTTGATTAGATCCAAGGGAGTAATTGATCACAATCATGTAAGGTAAAAATAATGTACATGATTATGCCGGAGTTCTTCTAATTTCAAACTTTTGGGTTTTTGGTGCCTAGAAAAAATAAATCTCGGCATCTGCCTCCACAGCTGGTTCTTTTCTTCTATAACTCCGTTCACTATTAAGATACCATATGCTGCTTAAAATAATGATTAAAAAGATGAAATTATCCCCAAGAATCACAGTCACAAGAATTGACAGAACAAATGAAACAGACAGGCAGAGTACTGATACCGTCCCTGCTATAATTAACCAGCGTCTGGCTGAAGTGATGTTAGAAGTGATCGTCTCTGTGTTACAGATATGGGGGACGACACTGGAAGATGTACAGGAGCACAGCAACAAGCTATGATGAGGGACAGAAACCTTGGCTCAGCTATGAAGGACTGTCCTTACTGTGGGAAAACCTTTAGGACTTCACATCACCTAAAGGTGCATTTGAGGATACATACAGGTAAGACCTGATCCCGGGACGAGAACGTAGCGTTACCATAAATCTGATTTTTATGTGAGGTCTCGTGTCCATATTAGATGTAGGGTTGTACCAGTCATTGTGCCATGGAGAGTCCACCTCCTTGTGTAGAACACCTCCATACCCAAAATGTTTTCAGCAGGCTACTGATGAGATAGATGGTCACATTGCCCTAAGCTAGGGAATCATTAATTCTGGCACAATTATGGTTGACAAATGGAATTAGGTAGCTGCCTCGCCAACATTGAAGGTGTAGAGATTTGCCTATCCTTTCGACCCTGAGCCTTAGGATGGTGCTTGCTACAAGAAACCATTCCCTCTGTTTCATTCACTACTTTTGTTTTTCCTAAGTACTTATTTCCTCTCCTCTAGGCTAGTCAACTAAGTCCCGGTCTAGTCATTGTATCATCATAGGCTATGTATGGATGGTTTTAATATGGATAAAGTTGATGATTGTGATCACCTACTGATCACAAGTTTATGATTTGGGCTATGAATATACTTAGTGACTAGTAAATTGCAATTAGTTTTGCACTAAAAGCTACTTAATCTAGGTCCTTTATGTTTAGGAGATTAGTTCAGTAACTGGAGAAGTGTCTTACAGGAAATGAACCATCTCATTCATATGTCCAGTTATTAATGAAATGTAAGAGTTTGACATTTAAGTATCTACTTTTCTTCGCTAGCCTATTGTCTTCAGCTAGGAGAAGCTAAAATTCTCAAGTCATTTCAGCAGGTAGCTTTCACATCAAGCAGGGTTGTGGAGTCGGTAAGCCAAACGTCTGACTGCAACTCCTCAGATTCCCTGAATTCAACTCCACTTAAATGACACCAACTCTGATTCCAGGACTCCAACTCACAGCCCTGGTGTGCAGTCAGGTAAGCTTAAACTCCAACTCCTTAGTTTCCCTGAATCTGATTCCAACTCTGACTTCACCAAAACGAACACCGACTCCACGGCTCTGACTCCACAGCCCCTGCAAGGGTAGCGCATCTTGCTAGATATGACCATAGCCATGAATGAGCAGATGTCCCACTGATGGTCACCAACATATCTGTCCACTCTTGGATCCTGTGTACTATTTACCCAAGAGAAAAACGTTGCCTTCAAGACTGTGACTATGGGAAAGTATTAAAGATTAACTCCAAAATATTGGTTGATCATACTTGTACGGTGATAGTACGGTGGATTTTAGAATGTTCTAGGTCAGTGCTACTATAGATTCTAGAGCATGTCAACTGAATCCAAAAATTAATTGCCATAGATTTCAAAGCATTGAAGGGCAGCACCATTTTGTAAAGTTCTGTGTAATCTACGCCACTGCTGCTATGATTTTTGGGAATTTCAACTTCATTGCAAACACCAAAGAATTCCACACATGTTCCAATATAAATTCTGCTGTAGATTCTAGAGTGCTCTAGAAAAGTAGACTGCCCATTATAGACTCCAAATCTACGTAAGAATTCATGAACTGCATTAGCATATACTATAGAAATTAGGAATATTTTTTATATATACTGCATCTTCAAGGAAAGCTTATTTTCCTTAACACTTGAACTCTACAACATGGAAACGTCACATGTTGCGTTGTTAATGTGTTGTAATTAAAGTCCTATCTGGACAACCCCTGTCCATACATACATACAAGGTGTGCCACTCCGACTCTGAGAACTTATGCTCCCTGAGTATCTGGGCAACATGACCGGACCAAGAAGAAGAGTTGAGTGGAATAGTTAGTCTCTCAGGCATCCGGCCACTCAATTTATTGTCGGTAGAAGTGAAGGTACTCATAAATTATCATGGATGCATTGCATAGATGATAATATTTGGAGACAGGAGTTGCCTTTTCATTTGAGCATTTCCTGATTTTAACAGCTGATTAATGAGAGTTAGAAAATCCTGATTAGCAATGATAAAGAAAGAATTTTCCAGTTTGGACCCTGACATTGGTTGCCTTTTCTCCATTTCCTATCATGTATTTCAACTTCAATATTTAATATATTATAACTAAATTTCACAATTAGTTATGAGCGAGTGGTAAAATATTCTGGTTCGTATAGCGCTAACCAATTACTTTAAACTGTTGCAGTATTCGCATCCGAGTGAATTGCCCATCTTTTTTGCATTGGACTCATTACTCCTTAAAATATTTGGTTAGAGCTATCCGAATCAGATTCGTTACTGCTATTCGAACCCAAGAATTCAGTTATAGCTATCCGAACCCAAGTATTTCGGTTAGAGCTATCCAAATCCCAGTATTCGGTCAGAGCTATCCAAACCCTGTATTCGGTTAGAGCTATCCAAACCCAAGTATTCAGATAGAGCTATCCGAACCACAGTATTCGTTTAGATCTATCCAAACACCAGTATTCGGTTAGAGTTATCCAAACCCAGTATTCAGCTAGAGCTATCCAAACTCAAGTATTTAGTTAGTTATTCGAACCCAAGTATTTAGTTAGAGCTATCCGAACCTGAGTATTCAGTTGAGCTATCCAAACCCAAGTATTCGGTTAGAGCTATCCGAACCCAAGTATTCGTTAGAACTATCTGAACCCAAGTATTCGGTTAGAGCTATCCAAACCCAAGTATTCAGTTAGAGCTATCTGAACCCAAGTATTCAGTTAGAGCTATCCGAACCCAAGTATTCGGTTAGAGCTATCCGAACCCAAGTATTCGGTTAGAGCTATCCGAACCCAAGTATTCGGTTACAGCTATCCGAACCCAAGTATTCGGTTAGAGCTATCCGAACCCAAGTATTCGGCTACAGCTATCCGAACCAAGTATTCGGCTAGAGCTATCCAAACCACAGTATTGGTAAGAGCTATCCAAACCCAAGTATTCAGTTAGAGTTATCCAAACCCAAGTATTCGATTAGAGCTATCCGAACTCGAGTATCTTACTACTCGCTCATCACTATTCAATATGTGAAAATCATCAGAAGGAAGGTTAAAAAACAAACCCATATCTTGTCGCCGAATTTCTCTTAAATTCCTTCTGTTCTTAGTTGGCAGAATGTAGTCGTCAGTTTTTAAAGTTTTTATTCATTTTCTTCTTCTAAATAGTTTATTTTATTTAGTTTTTGCCCTTCTGTTATTATTATTTTTTTGTTAATTTAATCTTTTTATTTTGTAACACTGCAGTGCTAGCGATTTCTGGCTTAATGACATCCCAAAACTTTTGTTGGGAATAATTGATTGAATTTAAATTTCTTTAAAAGTTTAAGAGGTAATGTTACAGTATAAATTTCATAGCAAACACTAAGTAGAGAAATATCCATTAGCAAAATTAACTACAGTTTCTAGGTAGCTAACAATGTTCAGTATACAGTAGGGCATGGCTAATGAACACTGCAGCGGGTGATATTTCATTATACAAATTAATGCTCACATTTTAATGGGAAAGTCACATAATGAATCTCGGCTTCAGTGACAGCAATTAGAGGCACAGATTGTCCCCTTCTGGACAAGGCACTGTTTAGCAATAAGCAGCTGCGTTAAAGATCTCCAGGTTTACAATGTATATATATATAGGCTTTGGGGGGAAATTAGTATACAATTTATATTAATGTTCCAAAACTTCAGTTCAATCGCGTCGACCATCTATCTTACCTGACCCCGCTTATGTAAAGAAAAGTCTAAATAAATAAAACAATTGAGACTGAAAATAACTCGTAAATCTCTGGAAACTTCAATGCTGAGGAATCTTTTGGGGGGTCTTGGAAAATATTTATTTTTCATTCTATAAATCCAATATAATATAAGAAAAATAACTAAAAAAAAGAAAACGTGTACAAAGCAATTAAGAGAAAATCTGCGATCATTTAGATTGCACGTCGTCAACGTATCTTTACAACCTTTTTTCTTTAAGCTGTTAAAATTGATTTTTAAGGTTTGTTTTGTGTAAATTTGGGACTAGAACAGAACGGGTAGCGGAAAGTCCAGCCTCGCCCATTTTCTAACGCCTTCAGTCTAAGAACTCTCTCTTGAACCTTTTTGTTGTTTTTAATCATTTTTGTCCACTGCTTTGATATCGATCCCATCCGGCCCTAAAAATGTCAGACGCATTGGATGGTGAGGAATCTTTTGGGGGTGTAAACACCAAATATTAGAGGAAATTTGGATTTTTTGGAAATGTTGGCATTTTTTTTCTGTAATAACTATATAATATTAAATATTATGATCATTAATATTAAAGTAAATTATATACAAAGTGGTAAAGAATAAAAGTTAATTTGCAATAGTAAAGACTTTTTCGACAACAAAAAGTAGTCTTAACCTATTTTTCCAATTTGCTTTATCTTCTGTTGAGTATTTTTTAGGCATGTAAGGAAAGATGGCATTCATCGGGTTCTTTAGTGCAGCTTTATTTTCGGTCCATGATTACAACGGTGCAGGGAAGGGGAATGAAGCCGGCGGACAACGGCTCACCATTTTGCATGTGCTTGTGCACTTTAACGGGTCCAAAGTGGACATACCAGTCTTTAACCCGTGATCGTGGTGCTGGTCCTAGCTTTTCATTCTATTTCCTGGACGAGTATTTTTTACATTTGTTTTGTGTTATTTTTGTATTTTGCAAAATCTTCACTTTGGGGTAGCTGCAATTTCCTAATGTTCATCCATTGTTCTAATACCCTTAATCTAAGAGTACTCACGTGAGGTTTAGTTTTTTAGTCCAGTTTTTAATTATTTTTTCCTTAAAGGAGTTGTTCGGTACATTATTATTATTTACTTTTAACTTGTTATAGAATAGGTCATCAATATCAGATCAGTACCCAAGTGTTATCAACTCCAGGAATAGCCAGGTGTACACAGTCTATGGCTCAATGCAGACAGCTCCTTTAGTGTAGTGGCCGTTCTTGGGTTTCTGCACCTTACCTGCTATTGAAACCTGAAATCAGGATAAACCTTTCCTGTTTTCGGTCAATTAGGATTACCATAATTATTTTTAGTTGCCAAACGCGATAATGAGAGAGAAGGTTTTAAGGCATTTCTATCACTTTCTGCAAAGTCACAAGTTTACATACACTTAGATTGCTATCCCTTTAAACAATTGTGGACAGCCCATATGATGATGTCATGTGTTTGGAAGCTACTGATAGGTTTATTGCCAACATCTGAGTTAGAGACACAACTGTGGATGTATTTTAATGCACACTTAAAACACACTGCTTTGTGTAGCAGTATGGGAAATTCTAAAGAAATCAGCCAAGATATCAGGAAGAGATTTGTGGACGTACACAAATCTGGTTCATCTTTGGGTGCAATATCCAGATACCTGAAGGTGCCTCGTTCATCTGTACAAACAATTATACACAAGTACAAACAAGATGGGAATGTACAGCCATCATACCGCTCAGTAAGTAGACGGGTTCTGTGTCCCAGAGATGAACATGCTTTGTGCGACATGTGCATATCAACAGAAGAACAAAAGCAAAAGACCTTGTGAAGATGATGGTTAAAGCTGGTAAGATTGTGTCATTATTTATAGTGAAACACTCTGCCAAGAAGAAGCCATTACTCAAAAAAAAAACATATAAAAGCCAGATTAATTTTTGCAAAAACACACAGGAACAATGAACTACATTTTTGGAGACATCCTGTGGTCTGACAAAACTAAAATTAAACTGTTTGGCCATAATGACCATCGTTACATTTGGAGGAAATGAGGAGATGCTTGGGAATCTAAGAACACCATCCCAAATGTGAAACACGTGGGTGGCAGCATCATGTTTTGGACTTGTTTTGCTGCAGGAGGGACTGGTGAACTTCACAAAATAGATGTCATCATGAGGAAAGAAGATTATGTTGCAATACTGAGGCAACGTCTCAAGACATCAGCCAGGAAGGTAAGCTTGGGCTGAAATGGGTCTTCCAATTTGACAGCGACCTGAGGCATACTGGCAAACTGGTTACAAAGTGGCTTAAGGATAACAAAGTTAATGTTTTAGAATGCCCATCACAAAGCCCTGATCTCAGTCCTATAGAAAATGTATGGGCAAAGCTGAAAAGACTGCGAGCAAGGAGACCTACAAACATGGCTCAGTTAGGCTACTTTCACATCAGCGATTTTCACCATTCACGGCAGATCCGGCAATTCGTTCCCCATGAGACTTGCGATTATATGCAACACTTGTGGTTTGGCCGCGATCCAGCCAATCCGGCACTTGCGGGAATGGAGAAAAAAAACCTGCTGGCAGTGTGACTTGCTGCAAGTGCAAAACCTCAAGAACTGTACATGACTGCAAGTCCTATAGGCTTGCAGCAAGTGATCCGTTATATGTCAGAACTGACAAATGTGCTGGGAACGGCGAAAAGCACTGATGTGAAAGTAGCCTTACACCAGTTCTGTCAGGAGGAACGGCCCAAATTTCTACCAAGTGTTGTGAAAAGCTTGTGGAAGGATCCAAGGCTTTTCACCCAAGTCATACAGTGTAAGGGCAATGGTACCAAATACTAATGGAATGTATGGAAACTTGTGACTTTGCACAAAGTGCTAAAAATGCCTTAAAACATTCTCTCCCTCATTATTCTGGTATTTGACAAATATTAATAATTATGGTAATCCCAATTGACCTAAAACGGGAAAGGTTTATTCTGATTTCATATATCAAGTTTAAGAGAAAATGGGTTTAAATACCGAGATCCCTTCCGCCAAATTAATATTGCTTCCACGATGTTGCTTATATGGGATATGTGAATATATTTCAATGCGTTTCACAGCATGCAAGCCCCTTCTTCAGGAAAAATCACAGAGGTACATCTGTGGTAAATGCACTGGGGGCATGACAACAAGAAGCCGCCCAAGTGCATTTACACCCCCAGTGCACTTACACCACTATGTTTCTATGCACTGCCACATTGGATCTCTATGGGAAAAAAGGTATCATTTTTATTGGAGTTTGTACGGTCAAACCACTAGATCCCTATATAAAATCTGCTTCCTTTTCACTTTCATTGAATTACTATTTTTTCTTCATTAAAGTATTCTTACTTGTCTTATTAAAAATGTCTTTGGATCTGTGTATTTCACCTTACATACAGTATACACATGGATACAACCACACCATGGCACTCCTGTAACTCAACTAATCTCAAATATACAGGAAAATCGTACATCTATAGCAGAGCTCAGGACTGGTTTATCATTTGATGTGCTAAAATTTCTTTCAGATAGTTAGATAGAAGATAAAAAGGTTAGATAGATAGAGGGATAGATAAATGGAGAGATACATGGAATGATAGAGGCCCATCCCTGGATCTGCCCCATCCATTGTTCTTATAGTTTCCCCCCCGAATCTGCCCTATCCATTGTTCCTACAGCCCACACACTTGATGTGCCCCCATCCATTGTTCTTATAGCCCCAAACCTGGATCTGCCCCCATCCATTGTTTTTATAGCCCCCCCCGGATCTGCCCCATCCATTGTTCCTACAGCCCACACACTTGATGTGCCCCCATCCATTGTTCTTATAGCCCCAAACCGGGATCTGCCCACATCCATTGTTTTTATAGCCCTTACCCTAGATCTGCCCCATCCACCGTTCTTATAGTCCCCACCCTGGATCTGCCCCATCCATCGTTCCTACAGTCCCCACCCTGGATCTGCCCCATCCATCCTTCCTACAGTCCCCACCCTGGATCTGCCCCCATCCATCCTTCCTACAGTCCCCACCCTGGATCTGCCCCCATCCATCCTTCCTATAGTCCCCACCCTGGATCTGCCCCCATCCATCCTTCCTACAGTCCCCACCCTGGATCTGCCCCCATCCATCCTTCCTATAGTCCCCACCCTGGATCTGCCCCCACTCATTGTTCCTACAGCCCCCACACTTGATGTGCCCCCATCCACCTTTCCTACAGCCCTACCCAATATCCCTACAGTCCCTATTCTCTATTGTACTCTTGGTTTGGCAAAACTGATGTGTATTTAGTCCTGCCGATAAAGCTTCTTTAAATTTGAATTAAATTAGAGGGATAGATAGATGGAGAGATACATGGAGGAATAGATAGCTAGATAAGATAGATTAGATAGATAGATAATACAAATATATGGACAGCTAAATAGATGAATAGAAAGATAGAGGGGAATAGATAAAAAGATGAGAGGATAGATAGATAGATAAATAGATAATAGATGGAGGGATAGATAGATAGATAGATAGATAGATAGATAGATAGATAGATAGAATGGAGGGATAGATAGAGGATAGATAAGATAAATATATGATAAATAGATGGATAGATAAATAGAAGATAAAAATATATGATAGGGGGCGTCACACGCTGCGATATATGCAAACATATAGCTGGAAAGTGACTGATTTTGCATCGCTCCTACGACGTCGTTGCGTGTGACAGCATGATGTGACTACCGATAAGTGGTCAGATCGTTATATACAGATATGGGAACCGGACCCCATATCACACGATGTCGATCATCCAATCTGCTGCATCGTTCTGTGTGACACCACATAACTGATCTCCTTTATGATTTCACCTATTCACATCATTGACAATCATCAGTCGCTGGTTGTGTGAACGATCCCTGCACGTAACATCCTGCTGCGTCCTGAACGTTATCTATACATGTGACACCTCACTAACGATGTGTCCACGAGCACACACCACTGAGATCGTTATTGAGTTCCCTCATAAAATCGTAGTGTGTGACGCCCGCCATAGACAGATAAAAATATATCACAGATAAATAGATGGATAGATAGTATAAAATATATGACAGATGAATAGAAAGATAGAGGGGAAATAGCTACAGGGATAGATAGATAGATAGATAGATAGATAGATAGATAGATAGATAGATAGATAGATAGATAGGAAAACAGTATACAAATATCTGACTACAGATACAAATTAATATAAATTGATTAAAATGGAGGATTTTTTTCATAATTAAAACATAATAAACCCTTCTTTTGATGCAGATATTTTCCTTTTCGGCAGGATCGGAGCTTGTCCCCCCTCCCCAGCCCTCAATAATCACATATATATTGCAGGCACGTTACAGAAAAGCCAGCAGTACATATGGAAATGACTGCAGATAATTACAATATAACACTGGATGTTAATATGTTGCATTTGTTCATTAGCGGGGGCTTTCTATAGTGTGTATTGGTGTAACCTCACCTATATGTTCTATAGCGGCGTGTGGTAATGGCCTTAATATTTCAGAGGATCTGTGTTTCTAGATCTGTATTTAGTAACAATGCAGAGGGTCTGCAGATCTCCGAATTCTTCTGGAATGCTGCCCTCTAAATAATGATAAATTACTCGTGCTGGATGCCATTTGCTAATTATATCCATGATTTACTGCAGAGCACGACTTAAATCATTCATTTCAGCCTTGCGTAACAGCGCCATAAAATTTTTAGGTTTTAAAAATGGTTTCCATGTGTATAAATTAAACAAATTTCACAACAATTACGGATATAGAAAGTCTGAGTCGATCATCTCATTAACATTTATTTCACCTATGTTTAATCCACGGCTCCAGAATATTAAACTCTCTTATTTAGTAACGGAACGGGATTTTATCATTTTTTTCCATGAAGGGGAAGAAAATGGAATATATGTATCTATAAGTGTCCAAAATAAAGTATGAAAATATATATACTTTTTCTCTATTGAATATAAAAGTATATTGTACAAAGTATTAAATAATTATATAATATATTTTATAAATATATTTTATATATATTTATAAATAATAAAGATTTAAAGAAAAAAAACAATGATTTTTTAAAATCTTATAAGCTGCTGTATTAAAGGGAATTTGTCAGATCAAAAATCCATATGTAACTGATATAATTTTCTAATTCCTCTGGTGAAGCTCTTTCTATTCATGTATTTCTTTAATTTATACTCCACCACATATCCTGTGTAGATTGCAAATAAAGAGATTCATTCCATCTGTCAATCACAGTGAGTGATCACTTAGTTCTCTGCTGACCACTCCTCAGGGAATGAATATTCATGCATCACTGCACTGCCCTGATCTGCAGGCTTACAAGGAAAGTAAAAATGAAAGCCGGTGTGAGACACAGAGCACAGGGGGAGGGAATGAATAGCATCCTAGGAAGGAGAATAATAAATTAACATTTACATACCGTGGACTATTCAGCAGTGAAAGTAGTTGACAGCACTAGTGAACCATCTTCCTGCTGGGTGTGAAGACACTTATAGCAAGAGAACTACAAAAGATACAGTATGAATTTTACATATTCTGAAAATGCTGCCTGAGCACTATTCAAGGGTACTATTAGTATTATACTGAAAAATTACCTGACACAGTCCCTTTAAATGATATCCCAAGGTTTAATTTCACCACCTACTAAGAAAAAATCAATTGTTGCTGACTGCTGGTAAATATTGTGTTTACCACTATTAGGTGAAAGGAAAAAAATAAAGTTTAGATGGATTAAAAAAATAAAAGCAAAAAAATAACAATGCTAATTCATTCCAGAAAGAGCGCCATGCTTGTACATGAGTTAGGTCTCGTATTGGAGTTCTTCTCCATTATAGTGAATGGGGTTCAGATGCAATACACACACAACCTTGAAAGTTGTGCTGTTTTTGCAGAAACGCTATCATTTTTTCCTGTTATATACATAGGTATTTTTGTACTAAATTTACTTGAAAAAAAAAAATGTATGTTTTTCATTTCAAGTCTGTTTTCTCAAAAACCTGTACCAACCTTTTAAACCTTTGATTTTCCTTGTCTTTAGGTGAGAAGCCTTACAAATGTCCCCACTGTGACTATGCTGGCACCCAGTCAGCATCGTTGAAGTACCACCTTGAGCGCCACCACAGGGAAAGGCAAAATGGCTCTGGCCCACTTCCTATCCATGGACATCCCCCAAACCAGGACCACAAGGATGATACCGCAAGTAAGAGCTCCCTCTTTATGAGACCAGACATATTACGAGGTGCATTTAAAGGCTTTCCGGGAATAGACTTCAGAAGTGGAATGATGTCCCAGCAGTGGCAGGCAGGGTTGATGTCTGCTGGAGACCGTCAGGGCTCAAGCGGCCTTAATTCTGAGTCTGCCTCAGAAGCTTTGAAAAAAGAGATGTCTTCGAAATCACCTAGCCTTGCAGAATTTGCAAGAACCTACCCTAACATTGCCGGCAATGGCGTGAACTTTCAAGGGTCGTTGCAGGCTTTTATGGACAGTTTTGTTTTAAATTCTCTTAAGAAAGAAAAAGAAATGAAGGAGAAGGCTTTGCTTGACTCGCTTCCTCTAAAGGCCTCCAGATCCGACAATGGTGAAGATAAATCAGAAAACAAAAGACCTCAGAGGAAAATGGAAAAATCTCAGTATGAACCTCTGGACTTGTCTGTGAGGCCCGATGCCCAGTCTCTTCCAGGTTCATCAATCACAGTCCAAGATAACATTGCTTGGCATGGTTGCTTGTTTTGTTCGTTTACAACATCATCGATGGAACTGATGGCCCTTCATCTCCAAGCCAACCATCTTGGAAAAGCCAAACGTAAAGATTGTACAATGGGTGGGCAAGGGCACACTAAAGATCAGTTGAGGGAGTCATTGGGCATAGTAAATAAAGTTATGGCCTCCTCTTCTTCTGTCCAAGGTAGTAAGGAAATGATGACCTCAAAAATGAGCCCATTGCAAACTTCTGAAAAATTACTGCAAGGCAACACCAAGGAAGCCTTAACTGATCATAAGGGTGGATCATGGCCAAGTCATATGGATGCAATGTTTAATAACTTCCCAACTGAATTCTATAAGCAGTTTGGTGTCTACTCGGGTTCAGGAGGAGCCAACGTGCAAAACATGGACATCGATTCTCAGTCTCCACCTGACGATGACGCTCATGTGCTGCAGTGCGATTCTGTAAATACAGTTGCTACTGATGATCTCTCCGATGAATCCTCCTCCGAAGATATGGAGACATGCAAAGAGGATGAAAACGAAGACGAAGAAGTTGAATCAGAACCCGAAAACATGAATACGACCGATGAACCGAACAAAGAAGAAAATGACATGGAAGAAGCCGAGTCAAATTCAAGTCCTGTACGATCTTCAGAAAATATGGTGTCGCCAACATCACAACTGATGGAGAAGCAATGGCACCCAAATCTTCCATTACCCCACGATGATCCACAGAGCTCTGCAAAACTTGACCAAGCACCAGCTCCTGATGCTTTGGAGAAGCAGGTTAATATGCTCTCCGTTCTCCGAGCTTACAGCTCTGAGGGTATGGCTGCTTTTAATGGACTTGGAAGCAACACATCAAACAGCGGATGTATGAAGAGACCTGACCTATGTGGTAAGTTGATATAATAGAGCAAGATGTAGATGATGGATAGGGATCTCAAGGTGTTTTTTATTATTCAGGTCATATGGATCCGGAAATTGCCCGATCGATAAGTTACAATATATCGTTAATATGAAGCACTAATGTCTGGTTCTCTCATGTTATCTTCAGAAACAAACCAACAATCTGTATGACAACGTTAGATTGAGTTCACCATTGGGCTCCCACTAATGGCATGTTACCTACAACTCCATCTTCTTAGATGCCCCATTGTAAACATTTAGACTAGAAAAGTTTGTGATCCCAAATTTTGAGTCACACTTAAAATATTTATGAAAAAACGAAGGGGGACCGGGCACTGACCTGTTGGCGATTCACGGTACTGGATCACCAGGGTGGCGTAATCCTCTTCTTGTGGTGCTCAGCTGGAAAGCAGAACAGTTCATGAATGCAATGAGTAGGCAGAAAGCGGCACTCACATGAGCATGTTTGCAGTTGACGCTACTTTATTGTAGATCCATGGGGTTAAGGTGCAGGAAGGGGGGTGACAGGACAACATCACCATTTCGCCGTTTCGCGCTTAGTTGCGCTTCCACGGTTTACAGGACCCGTAGAAGAGCTACGAAGCGTGAAACAGTGACTGTTATCCTGTTACCCCCCTTCCTGCACCTTAACCCATGGATCTACAATAAAGTAGCCCCAACTGCAAACATGCTTGTGTGAGTGCAGCTTTCTGCCTACTCATTGCATACTTAACAAATACTTTTGGTGAAAATATTTTAAGACTATACTACACTTAAAGTGTTTTTCCATGATTTTTAAAAACTGCCTTAATTTAGGGAAAAGCATGAGCCAGGGAGTAGATTGAATCTTCAGTAGTTTTTTTTTCAGGTATTACATGTTAGGACATCCCATCTGTCAGTCACCCAACCACTGCCGACAATCATTCACTGCCCAAAGTGCCCACATATACATATTTGGCATATGACTAGAGTCAGTGATTGACTGCAGTGGTTAAGATATTGGCATCCCTAGAGTGGTGGCACTTAAGCAGGGATGGATTTAAGAGGCAGTTCATACTTATTCTTAACAGTATACTGTTCCCTATCTTAGAAGGAATAGTAACTAGAGTGAAAACAGCGCAATAGGATCTTACCAGGGTGGTAAAGGGGTATGTAGAAGACAATGTGCTCACCTGGTTGGGGTTGTATACTCACGAACAAGGAAGAGAAGCAAAAAGCTGCTGCAGACTTGCGAATGAAGGACACTAGGCCAGGCTAGATGAATATATCATAGAATGGTGGAGTTCTAAGGGGACATCTGGGGTCATCTGATCCAACTTCCTGCTCAGAGCAGGATTCCTTAAATCACAACAGAGAGATATCTGTCCAGCCTCTGTGTGAAGACTTCCATTGAAGGGGAACTCACCACATCTCGTGGTCGCCTGTTCCACTCATTGATCACCCTCACTGTCAAAAAGATTTTTCTAATATATAATCTGTGTCTCATCCCATTCAGTGTCATCCCATTGCTTCTAGTCTTTTCCTTGTGGAAATGAGAATAGAGCTGATCCCTCTACAGTGTGACAGCCCTTGAGATATTTGTAGACAGCTATGAAGCCTCCTCTCAGTCTTCTTTTTGGCAAGCTAAACATTCCCAGATCTTTTAACTGTTCCTCATATGACATAGCTTGCAGTCAGCTCAACAGTCTGCTCTTCTCTGAATTTGCTCCAGTTTGTTAATGTCTTGGTATAATGTGGAGCCCAGAACTGGACACAGTATCCAGATGAGGTCTTACCAAAGAGGGTATAGGGGGATAGTGACTTCATGTGATCTAGACTGTATGTTTCTGTTATACATCCCAGTATTGTGTTTGCATTTTCTGCTGCTGCATCATACAGTTGACTCCTGTTCAGACTGTAATCTATTAGTATACCCAAGTCTATCTCAGTTGTGTTGTTGCTTGCCCAGATGTAGGACTTTGCATTTCTCCCTATTATAACCCATTCTGTTAGTTTCTGCCCACTGTTGTAGATTGTTGAGATCTTTTTGAATCCTCTCTCTCTTCTCTAGCATTAGCTATACCTACTAGCTTTGTGTCATCATCATATTGAATCAGTTTGCTCTCCATTCCGTCATCTAAATCATTGATTAAGAAATTGAACAACACAGGGTTTCGTAGCATGAGGCGGCTTCTTCAGGACATAAAACTACAAATATGTAGTTTTGTGTCCCAGAGAAGAAGCCTCATGCTTTGAAACGCCTAGGCAAACTCTACATTCATCTATCCTGGCCTCCTCCAATGGCATAGGAGAATGAACCCCTTATATCCTGGTATACTGTCCTTCATTCTGCAGGTCTACAGCAGAGTTCTACAGTTGTGGATTTACAACCCCAAGCAAGTATGCTCATTGTCTTCTACACACCCCTTTACCACCCTCGCTTCCTCTAAAGGCCTCCAGATCCGACAATTGCAAAGATAATCAGAAAACAAAAGACCTTAAAGGAAACATTGCTTACTATGGTGGTTTGTTTTGTTCATTTCCAACAGAGGACCCCTACCTTTCTGACTTTCAGAGCCACATTAAACTCTGACAGAGGGCCCGAGCCACATCCAGCTCTTGCCCCCCACAATAGCGACTGCCAGAACCCCATTACCGGTGTAATGACAGCCAACATGATCGATGGAACTGATGGCTTTTCATCTCCAAACCAACCATCTCGGAAAATCCATACGGAAAGATTGTACAATAGGAGGGCAAGGGCACAATAAAGATCAGTTGAGGGCAGGGCTGTGGAGTCAGTAAACCAAACATCTGACTCTTCAATTTCCCTGAATCCGACTCCATGACTCCAACTCCACAGCCCTAGTTGAGGGAGTCATTATGCATAGTGAATAAAGTTATTGCCTCCTATTCTTCTATGAAAGGTAGTAAGGGAATTATGGCCTCAAAAATAGAAGCATGGTCTTAACCCCTTATCTCCTGGTATAATTCCCTACCTTAGGGCAGATTCTTGTTCCCCAAAATCATGAAAAACCCCTTTGAAGTCAATGGGTGCCCTGCTTACACCACATTGTAACACAATTCCTGTTTACACCACATGACATGAATGCTGATGCTTCTGCTCATGGCTGTAAAGACTCAGACCAATGGTGGTGCCACATGCAAAGGAAGAAGCCATGGTATAGTCGGCCATACGGGTAGGGGAACGTTTGGGTCCATAGTGGACTAAAGGTGCAGTTTGATGGATCTATACAGCAGTGATGTGCATGAGGTCCTAAACCAGTTAATACATCCCAGAATTGTGTTTGCCTATTTTGCTGTTGCACCACACTGTTGACTCCTGTGCAGTCTGTGATCTATTCGTATACCTAAGCCTTGTTTTACACAGGCTGGTGCTGTACACCAGGAGAACTACATTGTAAACGGAAAAAATCTGGCAGATTTTAAGCCACACGGGTAGGGACAGTTTGGGTGCATAGTGGACTATAAGTGCAGTTTGATGAATCTATACAGCAGTGGTGTGCATAAGGTCCTAAACCAATTAATACATCCCAGAAATGTGTTTGCCTTTTTTTGTGGCAGCATCACACTGTTGACTCCTGTGTAGTCTGTGATCTATTAGTATACACGAGTAGGGATGAGCGAATATAATCGTTACTACTCGGTACTTGTCGAATAGTAACGATATTCGAGCTATCCCCGAGTCTCTTGTGCTTACTCGGGAATGGCGAGTAGTCCTTTAACTTTCGCAGTGTATATATAGATACACTGCGAAAGTGCACTAAAAGTGAATAAAAGTTATTCAAAAATATCATACTCACCTATCTGACACCTGCACCAGGACCGCAAAAGAAGACATCCATCAACGATAAGGACCTGTGAGTATGACAGCCTATCAGATGGCTGGTAGCGATCTGGCCAATCAGATGGCCAGACATCACAAACTACCTGATCGCTACCAGCCACCTGATTGGCCAGATTGCCAGGTCGTAAATGCACGTTCAAGACCTGGCAATCTGGCCAATCAAGTGGCTGGTAGCGATCAGGTGGTTTGCGACGTCTGGCCATCTGATTGGCTGTCAGACTCGCAGGTTCTTGTCGTTGATCGGATCTCTTCTTTGCCGGTCACGATGCAGACGTCGGATAGGTGAGTATGATATTTTTTTATTTTTTAACAACTTTTATTCACTTTTACTGCACTTTCGCAGTGTATATGTAGATACACTGCAAAAGTACTCGCCTGGCCCATTCACTGCCATTGGACTCGCTTTACTCGCAATGAGTACCAAGTACCACGACCTACTCGTTGCAAGTATAGCGAGTCGAATATTGTAGTACTCGCTCATCCCTATACACAAGTCTTTTTTTCTGCGGTATCACACTGTTGACTCCTGTGTAGTCTGTGATCTATTAGTATACATGAGTCTTTTTGCTGCTGCATCACACTGTTGACTCCTGTGCAGTATGTGATCTATTAGTATACATGAGTCTTTATTTTCTGCTGCTGCATCCCACTATTGACTCCTGTGTGGTCTGTGATCTATTAGTATACACAAGTCTTTTTTGCTGCTGCATCACACTGTTGACTCCTGTATAGTCTGTGATCTATTAGTATACACAAGTCTTTTTTGCTGCTGCATCACCCTGTTGACTCCTATGCAGTCTGTGAACTATTAGTATACCCAAGCCTTTTTTGCATGGTCTGGTTCTGTAAACCAGGAGATCTACATTGTAAACGGAAAAATCCTGGCAGATTCTAAGCATCTACGAAAAAAATCAGAGACACTTAATGGCCTAGAGAGATACTGATAGCATCTAACTAGATTATCTGTAGCAGCTAATTCCCTCCAAACTCCCACTATTGACACCAGTAAAATCACTTACTGATGCGAGCAGCTGTTACGTTGAAGTATTGACTCTAAATACATTGACTGTAAGAGACACATCTGTCAAATGGTGCATCGATGAACCAGCAATCTGGTCATGTGAAATCCTTGATAAATGGATCCTGCACCGTTTTATTATATTGCAGATTAGTCTATACTGTACAGACCTTATGGCCTTCATTCATCAATAGAAACAGATGTTTTCAAGCAGTGGCATTAATATTCATTTAAGGAAAGTTCTCGCCATCAAGATAAAACGTCAACTTTCATCTATAAAAAGAATATATATTTTACATCTATTTGATTTTTTATTTAGATGGTTTCCTTCCAAGTATTGTTTAATTTTCCATAAATATATTTTTCTGTAGAATTTTTTTGCCTTTCTATAAAAAAAAGAAAAATCCTATTATTATGCTGATTGCATCATAAAAAATGTCATAAAATTATATTTTCCTCATTAGCATGACAGAGGCAGATCATGCAGTATAAAAGGAGATATAGGAATGTTTAGAAAGGAGAATCATTCCTTTGTCTCAGTATTATACATTATATTTTTATGTATTTTTCCTGTTTTTGCTTTCAGCTTCACATATGGTATAGATGGAGAATGCACCATTTATTATAGGGAATGAGGTTTTTTGTTTGTTTTTATACAAGGTGTGTTCCGTCTCAGTGAGCCGCTGGCTTAATGAAAAACAAATACCTATATGGCGGTAATTATTACAGCGCAGGCATTGATGTCACTGACACCTTAAGTCGCTAATACTAGTCTCTACTACTGGCCACTGGGGCTACTTTACATTCATACTTCTTGTTATTTTTTTAGGAAAAAGGCATGATTACAATGACAGGTGCCATCCAGTGTACATCTTGCCACATGTATACATTCCTTGAACAGCCGGTCGAGGGTGCATACTGCTGTGTGAGATGTGAGTACGTTGTGCATTTGGAAGCCCAGATACTGGATCTAAATGAACAACTGACAACGCTGAGATCCATAGACAATATGGAAAGGAGTCTGCTGCTCACTGAACAGCTGCTCAATGGGATAGATGTGGGGAAGGATGGTAGTATGGAGCTGCAGGACCATGAGGTAGCTAGCTGGGTGACAGTTAGAAGGCGGGGTAGAGGGAAGGGTGCCAGGGAGGCTAGCCCTGATCTGGCACACCCCAATAAATTTGCTATGTTGGCAGATGAGGGGGGTGTGAGTTCAGGGATAGCACTGCTGCAGCAGGGCATGACCTCTGAAAGCCAGAGGAGTGGTCTGCTCCAGTAAGAGGGAAAACAGGAGAGAAGGGCAGGCCAGACAGGTGCTGGTAGTGGGGGACTCAATTATTAGGGGAATAGATAGGGCAATCTGTCACAAAGACAGGGATCGTCGAACAGTGTGCTGCCTACCTGGCGCTCGAGTCCGGCACATCGCTGATCGGGTTGACAGATTACTGGGAGGGGCTGGTGAGGACCCAGCGGTCATGGTGCACATTGGCACAAATGACAAAGTTAGAGGTAGGTGGAAAGTCCTTAAAGATGATTTCAGGGAATTAGGCTGCAAGCTTCAGGCAAGGACCTCCAAGGTAGTATTCTCTGAAATACTGCCTGTACCACGTGCCACACCAGAGAGGCAAAGGAAGATTAGGGAGATAAATAAGTGGCTCAGGAATTGGTGCAGGAAGGAGGGGGTTTGTGTTCCTGGAGAACTGGGCCGACTTCTCTGTTGGCTACAGGTTCCATGCTAGGGACGGGCTGCACCTCAATGGGGAGGGTGCAGCTGTGCTGGGGGAGAAATTGGCTAGAAGGTTGGAGGAGTGTTTAAACTAGGGATTGGGGGGGGAGGGTATTCATTGTATAGGAGGGGAAGATAGTGTAAATAGTAACCTGGGCACAAGTAATAAAATTGGGGGTGGCAAGGGGGGAGGGGTTAGAACAGTCAATATAGTAGGAAGGAATAGAGGTAAAGAGAGATGCATAAAGTGCATGTACACTAATGCCAGAAGCCTCACCAACAAAATGGAGGAATTAGAATTGATTTTGTTGGAAAATAATTATGACATGGTGGGGATTTCGGAGACTTGGCTGGACGAGAGCCATGACTGGGCTGTTAATTTACAGGGCTATTGTCTGTTCAGAAATGACCGTACAAATAGGCGAGGAGGAGGTGTATGTTCATGCTTAAAATCATCCTTAAAACCCATCCTGCGTGATAATATAGGTGAATCTAATGGAAATGTAGAGTCCCTGTGGGTGGAGATAAGGGGAGGGGGAAAAAATAATAAATTACTGATAGGGGTTTGTTATAAGTCCCCAACAATAATGGAAGTGGAGGAGAATATCCTCATAAAGC
Source organism: Allobates femoralis (assembly GCA_033576535.1). Taxonomy (NCBI): domain Eukaryota; kingdom Metazoa; phylum Chordata; class Amphibia; order Anura; family Aromobatidae; genus Allobates; species Allobates femoralis. The sequence continues at coordinate 119,691,838 of JARQOC010000010.1, forward strand.
AAATAGATGAAGCAGCGACTCAGGAAGAAGTCATTATTATGGGGGACTTCAACTACCCTGAAATACATTGGGGATCAGAAACCTGCAGTTCTAGCAAAGGTAATAGGTTTTTGAAAACTATGAGAGACAATTACCTTTCACAACTGGTTCAGGACCCAACAAGAAGGGGGGCACTGCTGGACCTAATATTAACCAACAGGCCGGACCGCATATCAAATATACGGGTTGGAGGTCACTTGGGTAATAGTGATCATAACTTAATAAGCTTTCAAGTATCCTTTAGGCCCACGTCACACACACAGATATTTGTGCTGATATTGTTCACAGATCTCTGGTTGCAGTGAAATCATGGACACATTAATCCATTTATATACAGCCACAAAATGGAACAAGATGTCCATGATTTCACACCAACCAGAGATCTGTGAACAATATCTGCACATATATCTGTGTGTGTGACGTGGCCCTTACAAAGAAGTGTAGTAGAGGGGCTACAAGGACACTAAACTTAAGGAAGGCAAATTTCCAACGGTTGAGAGATGATATTAGTGCAATAAACTGGGACGATGTCCTGAGACATAAAAGTACACAACACAAATGGGAGATGTTTATTAGCATCCTGAATAGGACCTGTGCACAATATATACCCTATGGGAATAAGCATGCTAGAAATAGGAGGAAACCACTATGGCTAAATAAAGCGGTAAGAGGTGCAATATGTGACAAAAAGAAAGCATTTAGGGAATTAAAGCAAGTAGGTAGTGATGAGGCATTAAATAAATACAGAAAATTAAATAACATTTTAAAAAGCAAATCAAGGCAGCAAAGATTGAGACTGAGAGACTCATTGCCAGAGAAAGTAAAAATAACTCCAAAATATTTTTTAACTACATAAATAGTAAGAAACTAAAAAATGATGGTGTTGGCCCCTTTAAAAATAGTCTGGGTGAAATGGTGGATGAGGATGAGGAAATAGCCAATATGCTAAATGACTTTTTTTCAACAGTATTTACACAAGAAAATCCTATGATCAGTGATAACAAAAATTCTCAATTAAATGTCACCTGCTTAACCCAAGAGGAAGTACGGCATCGTCTAAAAATCACTAAAATTGACAAATCCCCGGGCCCGGATGGGATACACCCCAGAGTGCTGCAGGAATTAAGTACTGTCATAGATAGACCATTATTTTTAATATTTAAAGATTCCATAATAACAGGGTCTGTACCACAGGACTAGCGTATAGCAAATGTGGTGCCAATATTCAAAAAGAGGACAAAAACTGAACTTGGAAATTATAGGCCAGTAAGCTTAACCTCTACTGTGGGTAAAATCCTAGAGGGTTTTCTTAGAGATGCTATACTGCAGTATCTGAAGAAATTAACCTCATGACCCATTATCAACATGGTTTTACGAGGGACCGTTCCTGTCAAACTAATCTAATAAGCTTCTATGAAGAAGTAAGTTCTGGACTGGACCAAGGAAATGCAGTGGATGTGGTGTATATGGACTTTTCAAAAGCTTTTGATACGGTGCCACACAAAAGGTTGATACATAAAATGAGGGCAATGGGGATAGGGGAAAATATGTGTAAGTGGGTTAAGAACTGGCTTAGTGATAGGAAACAAAGGGTGGTCATTAATGGAGCACACTCAGAATGGGTCACAGTTAACAGTGGGGTACCACAGGGGTTAGTGTTGGGCCCGCTTCTATTTAATATATTTATTAATGACCTTGTAGGGGGCATACAGAGTAGAATCTCAATATTTGCAGATGACACTAAACTCTGCAGGGTAATCAATACAGAGGAGGACAATTTTATATTACAGGAGGATTTATGCAAACTAGAAGCTTGGGCTGCTAAATGGCAAATGCACTTTAACGGGGATAAATGTAAAGTCATGCACTTGGGCAGAGGAAACAAAAGGTATAATTATGTGCTTAATTGTAAAACACTGGGCAAAACTGTCACTGAAAAAGACCTGAGTGTATGGGTAGATGACAAACTCACATTTAGTGGCCAGTGTCAGGCAGCTGCTGCAAAGGCAAATAAAATAATGGGATGCATTAAAAGAGGCATAGATGCTCATGAGGAGAACATAATTTTACCTCTATACAAGTCACTAGTGCGACCACACTTAGAATACTGTGTACAATTCTGGTCTCCGGTGTATAAGAAAGACATAGCTGAACTAGAGCGGGTCCAAAGAAGAGCGACAAAAGTCATTAGAGGACTAAGGGGTCTGCAATACCAAGACAGGTTATTAAACTTGGGGTTATTTAGCTTGGAAAAACGAAGGCTTAGGGGTGATCTTATAATAATGTATAAATATATGAGGGGACAGTACAGAGAACTTTCTAATGATCTCTTTACTCTTAGGCCTGGGACTGGGACAAGGGGGCATCCTCTACGTCTGGAGGAAAGAAGGTTTAATCATAATCACAGACGCGGATTCTTTACTGTAAGAGCAGTGAGACTATGGAACTCTCTGCCACATGATGTTGTAATGAGTGAGTCACTACTAACATTTAAGAAGGGCCTGGATGCCTTTCTTGAAAACTATAATATTACCAGTTATATATACTAGATTCTTTGATAGGGCGTTGAACCAGGGAACTAGTCTGATTGCCGTATCTGGAGTCAGGAAGGAATTTTTTCCCCAATGTGGAGCTTAGTGTTGCCACATGGGGTTTTTTTTTGCCTTCCTCCGGATCAACATGTTAGGTTGTGGGTTGAACTAGATGGACTTAAAGTCTTCCTTCAACCTTAAAAACTATGTTACTATGTTACACTATATACAGTAGTTAACACAGGATCCACCATTCACAATAGGTGATGTCACAGCTCACCTCCTCCTCCTGTACAATGACTGATAACACCTCTATATAGAGTAGATAACACAGGATTCCCCATTCACAATAGGTGATATCACAGCTCACCTCCTCCTTCTGTACAATGACTGATAACACCTCTATATACAGTAGATAACACGGGATCCCCCATTCACAATAGGTGATATCACAACTCACCTCCTCCTCCTGTACAATGACTGATAACACTCTTATATACAGTAGATAACACAGGATCCCCCATTCACAATAGGTGATCTCACAGCTCACCTCCTCCTTCTGTACAATGACTGATAACACCTCTATATACAGTAGATAACACAGGATCCCCCATTCACAATAGGTGATATCACAACTCTGTACAATGACTGATAACACCTCTATATACAGTAGATAACACAGGATCCACCATTTACAATAGATTATATCACAGCTCACCTCCTCCTCCTGTACAATGACTGATAACACCTCTATATACAGTAGATAACACAGGATTCACCATTCACAATAGGTGATATCACAGCTCACCTCCTCCTCCTGTACAATGACTAATAACACCTCTATATACAGTAGATAACACAGGATCCACCATTCACCATAGGTGATATCACAGCTCACCTCCTCCTCCTGTACAATGACTGATACCACCTCTATATACAGTAGATAACACAGGATCCCCCATTCACAATAGGTGATATCACAACTCTGTACAATGACTGATAACACCTCTATATACAGTAGATAACACAGGATCCACCATTTACAATAGATTATATCACAGCTCACCTCCTCCTCCTGTACAATGACTGATAACACCTCTATATACAGTAGATAACACAGGATCCACCATTCACCATAGGTGATATCACAGCTCACCTCCTCCTCCTGTACAATGACTGATACCACCTCTATATACAGTAGATAACACAGGATCCCCCATTCACAATAGGTGATATCACAACTCACCTCCTCCTCCTTCTGTACAATGACTGATAACACCTCTATATACAGTAGATAACACAGGATTCACCATTCACAATAGGTGATATCACAGCTCACCTCCTCCTCCTGTACAATGACTGATAACACCTCTATATACAGTAGATAACAGGATCCACCATTCACAATAGATTTCACAGCTCACCTCCTCCTCCTTCTGTACAATGACTGATAACACCTCTATATACAGTAGATAACACAGGATTCACCATTCACAATAGGTGATATCACAGCTCACCTCCTCCTCCTGTACAATGACTGATAACACCTCTATATACAGTAGATAACACAGGATCCACCATTCACAATAGGTGATATCACAGCTCACCTCCTCCTTCTGTACAATGACTGATAACACCTCTATATACAGTAGATAACACAGGATCCCCCATTAACAATAGGTGATATCACAACTCTGTTCAATGACTGATAACACCTCTATATACAGTAGATAACACAGGATCCACCATTTACAATAGATTATATCACAGCTCACCTCCTCCTCCTGTACAATGACTGATAACACCTCTATATACAGTAGATAACACAGGATTCACCATTCACAATAGGTGATATCACAGCTCACCTCCTCCTCCTGTACAATGACTGATAACACCTCTATATACAGTAGACAACACAGGATCCCCCATTCACAATAGGTGATATCACAGCTCACGTCCTCCTGTACAATGACTGATAACACCTCTATATACAGTAGATAACACAGGATCCACCATTCACAATAGGTGATATCACAGCTCACCTCCTCCTCCTGTACAATGACTGATAACACCTCTATATACAGTAGATAACACAGGATTCACCATTCACAATAGGTGATATCACAGCTCACCTCCTCCTCCTGTACAATGACTGATAACACCTCTATATACAGTAGATAACACAGGATCCACCATTCACAATAGGTGATATCACAGCTTACTTCCTCCTCCTGTACAATGACTGATAACACCTCTATATACAGTAGATAACACAGGATCCACCATTCACAATAGGTGATATCACAGCTCACGTCCTCCTCCTGTACAATGACTGATAACACCTCTATATACAGTAGATAACACAGGATCCACCATTCACAATAGGTGATATCACAGCTCACTTCCTCCTCCTGTACAATGACTGATAACACCTCTATATACAGTAGATAACACAGGATCCACCATTCACAATAGGTGATATCACAGCTCACGTCCTCCTCCTGTACAATGACTGATAACACCTCTATATACAGTAGATAACACAGGATCCACCATTCACAATAGGTGATATCACAGCTCACCTCCTCCTGTACAATGACTGATAACACCTCTATATACAGTAGATAACACAGGATCCACCATTCACAATAGGTGATATCACAGCTCACCTCCTCCTCCTGTACAATGACTGATAACACCTCTATATACAGTAGATAACACAGGATCCACTATTCACAATAGGTGATGTCACAGCTCACCTCCTCCTGTACAATGACTGATAACACCTCTATATTCAGTAGATAACACAGGATCCACCATTCACAATAGGTGATATCACAGTTCACCTCCTCCTCCTGTACAATGACTGATAACACCTCTATATACAGTAGATAACACAGGATCCACCATTCACAATAGATGATATCACAGCTCTCCTCCTCCTCCTGTACAATGACTGATAACACCTCTATATACAGTAGATAACACAGGATCTACCATTCACAATAGGTGATATCACAGCTCACCTCCTCCTCCTGTACAATGACTGATAACACCTCTATATACAGTAGATAACACAGGATCTACCATTCACAATAGGTGATATCACAGCTCACCTCCTCCTCCTGTACAATGACTGATAACACCTCTATATACAGTAGATAACACAGGATCCACCATTCACAATAGGTGATATCACAGTTCACCTCCTCCTCCTGACAATGACTGATAACACCTCTACATACAGTAGAAGAGCCACCATTTACAATAGGCTACTCCACTCTCTTCACATTGACCTTTTCACACCTTCATTAGATGCTTCTTTACAAGAGACGAAGATGGAGTCTGTTCATTGCTACTAATGTGCATGTGAACAAAGCAGGAAAAGAAGTCAATTCACCACAAAAGTATATACTGTATAGTCCTTCACTTTGACAGAATGCTGGAAAGACAAATTAGTGCAGAATAGGTTCTTATCAGTGTGAACAATGGTCAAAAATAAAAGTGAGACACAACCACTATAAAAGCCTGTAGCCCCGACTTCTGCAGCCACTATGGTAAGATAATATTGTTGGTAGAAAACAATGGTATAAAAGCTGCTTTGTCGGGAATAATTCACCCTAGTGATCAATAATAATCAAAGGTGATTTTAATTCTACGCGTTTCAGGGCTAACACTTGCCTATTCTTCAGGAAAAATCACATAAAGCTATCAAGGTGTACACATACACATATAGATTATCCAGGTCAGGGACCCATGTGAAAAAGAGCGCATAATGAACGAAATAACATACTTTTGTATTTCGCACCCTGAAATGCATAGAATGGACAAAAATTGAGTTTTGCAATTGCAAGTCCAGCAAGAATAGTCCTATAGGTGTTTTAACTAGAAATGTGCAAAATATTTGCAGTAATTAAACTCATGAAAACTGAGTTTTCAGCTCCATAGTGTGATCATGTGTGATCAGGAGAGTGTGCAGCTCCATAGTGTGATCATGTATGTACAGGGAGGTGTTCAGCTCCATAGTGCGATCATGTGTGTGCAGGTGAGTGTGCACCTCCATAGTGTGATTATGTGTGTACAGTTGAGTGTGCACCTACATAGTGCGATCATTTGTGTACAGGTGAATGTGCAGCTTCATAGTGTGATCAGGTGAGTGTGCAGCTCCATAGTGCGATCATGTTTGTACAGGTGAGAATGCAGCTCCATAGTGTGATCATGTATGTACAGGTTGGTTTGCAGCTCCATAGCGTGATCATGTGTGTACAGGTGAGGGTGCAGCTCCATAGTGTGATCATGTGTGTACAGGTGAGGGTGCAGCTCCATAGTGTGATCATGTGTGTACAGGTGAGGGTGCAGCTCCATAGTGTGATCATGTGTGTACAGGTGAGGGTGCAGCTCCATAGTGTGATCATGTGTGTACAGGTGAGGGTGCAGCTCCATAGTGTGATCATGTGTGTACAGGTGAGGGTGCAGCTCCATAGTGTGATCATGTGTGTACAGGTGAGGGTGCAGCTCCATAGTGCGATCATGTGTGTACAGGTGAGTGTGTAGCTCCATAGTGCGATCATGTGTGTACAGGTGAATGTGCAGCTTCATAGTGTGATCATGTGTGTACAGGTTAGTGTGCAGCTTCATAGTGTGATCATGTGTGTACAGGTTAGTGTGCAGCTCCATAGTGCGATCATGTGTGTAGAGGTGAATGTGCAGCTTCATAGTGTGATCATGTGTGTACAGCTCCATAGTGTGATCATGTGTGTAGAGGTGAATGTGCAGCTTCATAGTGTGATCAAATGAATGTGCAGCTCCATAGTGTGATTATGTGTGCACAGGTGAGTGTGCAGCTCCATAGTGCGATCATGTGTGTAGAGGTAAATGTGCAGCTTCATAGTGTAATCATGTGCGTACAGGTTAGTGTGCAGCTCCATAGTGCGATCATGTGTGTAGAGGTGAATGTGCAGCTTCATAGTGTGATCAGGTGAATGTGCAGCTCCATAGTGTGATTATGTGTGCACAGGTGAGTGTGCAGCTCCATAGTGCGATCATGTGTGTACAGGTGAGGGTGCAGCTCCATAGTGTAATCATGTGTGCACAGGTGAGTTTGCAGGGATGGCACATCACACAAACACACCAGATGCACACACCTCACCTCCATCACTACCTTAATGACACTGCTGGAATTTTGCCCTAGATATGCTGAAATAGGCCACTAAATAATTAAAACAAATCTATGATTAACATTTTCCAAAGGAACATTTGTTCCCCTGGTAAAGTGGTTATTAAATGGAAAGTGCGCTCCGTGCTATCCCCCGACATGTTTTACCAGTTACACAGGACATTCATCAAACCTGGAGCAGTGGGACATGGCCAAAGGGGCAGGGGAATTAGAGATACCTGTATACAGGGTGGCTAAGGTCACAATCACACCTGAGCCTGTGTGTCTGTGAGGAGCCAATGGCACATCTGATGCATATATGCAAAAATAGATTAATATGAGATGGATGGATGGGGAAGGGGGGGGGGGAGAAGGGGATGAACCTCAAGCAAAACCGTATATGTCTTCACACTCTGTGTGCCACCATGGAGTGCAAGTAACCGCAATAATAGGGCATTAGGGCATGCCACGCAACATTTTGAAGTTGATTTTTCTGTGGTTCATCATAAAGATAGACAGAAATATAAATGCATGAAAGTAATAAATGAAAGAGAGAACAAACAAACGACAGAAAGAAAGAAAGGAAAAGAAAAAAAGAAAATGCAGAAATAAAAGTATTACCACAGTATCTGTGTTGGGAGGAATACTCCTTAGGAGTAGCTTCTATCTTAAAAACATAAATATGAAGAGTAGAAGCAGCACTCAGAAGATGAGGGGGAGAATGGAATGAACCTCAGACAAAACTATATATGTCTTCACACATTGTGTGCCACCAGAGAGTGCAAGTAACTGCAATAATAGGGCATGCCATGCAACATTTTGAAGTTGAGTTTTCTGTGGTTCATCATAAAGATAGGCAGAAATATAAATGTATGAAATTAATGGATGAAAGTGAGAGAGAAAGAAAGAAAAAGAAAGAAAGAAAGAGACAGAAAGAAAGAAAGAAAAGAATGAAGTATTTCCACACAGTATCTCTGTTGAGGGGAATACTCTGAAAAACAAAGAGTAGAAGCAGCACTCTGAAGATGTAGGAAAAAAAAGTGACATGATGTCATGTGTCTTGGTGAATCAACCTTTTTTTTTTTTCAACACTTTTCTACTTGAACTACACACACAGACAGTGAGAGAGTCAGATAGATCCAAACATAAAGGTAGCCCTCGATTGTAGAACATAACAAATGTGTTTAATGGTCCACAGTAGTGGAACAATAGCAGTAGTCAGCACTGCTGGGATCCAGGAAATCCAAGATAATAGGCAAGATGGGTTAAATGGTTTACTCTCGATGCGTTTTGAAGCTAGGCCAGCTTCTTCATCAGGAGTCCCAAATAATGAACTAATTCATGGTTCTCCTGATGAAGACGCTGGCTTAGCTTTGAAACACGTAGAGAAAAAACATTTATTCCATCTTGCCTACTGTCTTGAAGTTGTTCATTGGACTACTACTCCTATTCTTCCCCTGCTGGCCAGAGTACTGCAGCAGCTGTCCTATCTAACATCTTGAGTAGAGGGTTTAAGGCTATGTGCACACACTGCAGTGTTGATCTGTTTTTGGAGCTGTGTTTTTGTTGGAATCTGCACCAATTTTTGAGATGCCAGCAAAGTCTATGACATTTGAGCAATGCTGTGCCAATGTCTGCGTCTTTACTGCTCCAGTTTGGTGCAGAAAACTCATCCCAAAAAAAAAGGAGCATGTCAATTAAGTGATTCATCTTCTCCATTGACACCATTGTAATAAAAAGCAAGCCTCAAAAACAGAAAAAAGAAAACAGGTTAAAAAGTTAACAAAAACGCAATACGTTCTTGGTGCGTTTTTTTGAAAAAATGAATGCAGTTTTGGACCAGAATTTTCTACACTAGAAACGGGCCACTTCTTTTGTGTGGACACCTAGCCGAAACAACCCAAATAGGTGAGTAAATCCTTATTTCCCACCTTACTCATATCCAGTGGTAAGACCCTATTGCCCTGTGTGCATCCTTCTATATATTGGCCCACAGTGGCAATGACTACGTTTCAGGCCAAGGAGAAAGGTCCTCATTTTGACCGAAACATTTTCATTGCCACAATGGACCATTAAACACTTTTCTAATTTCTACATTGGAGTGCTGCCATTAATTTTTGATATAGCGGAGGACTGGTTGTACCTGAGACACTTTGCACCCTACTATTTTATCTATAGCCAGTGCTGCACATACAATTTTATTTTTGGATAGGTAGACAGACAAGCAGACAGGCAAGAAGACACAGACAGAGGGATAGGTAGGTGGATAGATAGGACAGATAGAGGGATAGACAGACAGATAGATAGAGGGAGGGATAGCGGGAGGGAGAGATAGAAGGAGGGAGGGATGGATAGAGGGAGGGAGGGATAGATATATGGATAGATAGATAAAGGGAGGGATAGATAAAGGGAGGGATAGATAGAGGGAGGGATGGATAGGTAAACAAAAAAACGGAACAGCACAGATTTTTCTATGGTGGTTTGTAGTTATTGGAAAAAATGGACGTCAGCACTTCATTTAGAGAAGCAATTGTGGATTTTATTCACTCAGAGACCGAAACGTTTCAGCTGGAAGCCTTTCTCAAGCAGTGCCAGTCTATCACTGGGGTACAGCTATATATACCCATACAAGGGCTTTCAATTACATAATCAGTGACAACATTTTACAATATCTCTCTAACATACACCACAATATTTAAATACAAATATTCCATAAGTACAGTTAGTGTTATAAGAGTTTCACAAGATGATCATATTGCTAAAAATACATCTCTGAAACATTAAAACCAGGACATCTGTCCTAAATTGATTGATAGTGCTCAGGTGCTGTGTATTAATATTACAGACTCACACATCAGTGTAGTCACTATGGGATCGATCTCCATACTTAGTGTCTTGCTGTCCGCAGTGCGCATGGTCAGTTAGAAAAACATGTAAGAAAAACAATTGTGACGTAAGTGGACTCGTCACATGACTTTTTGAAATCCTGCGCATGCGCAATAGTGCTCTGGGATTATCAGCCGCCATCTTGATACTCCTGCAGTTGCGCTGTGTGTTCCCGCAGTCTTAGGGCAAATACACCCTTTACCGCGCATGCGCTTTATATTTACTGGGGATTCATCTAATTTTATCTGTCCACAACTTAGTATATTACCTAGCGGTCTCAAAAGTCAATGTCATAAAGTCTAGATCAGGGGTTGGGAACCTATGTCTTGCGAGTACCCATGTGGCTCTTTTGATGGCCGCATCTGGCTCGCAGCCAAATCCGGTGCCTGCCGCCACTGTACCGTGTTTCGGGTGCCGCCGCTCTGTGTCCTGCTTCTCTGCAAGCCAATCTCAGAGACCAGCAGTTGGGATCCAATCAGGGCAGAAGCAGCCAATGAGTGGCGCCTGATGCCACCAGCGAAAATCGATAGGCCAACCACTGCGGCTCTGGTTGGATTGTGGCTGATGGCTTCTGATTGGCTGGCAGAAGAGGACAGAGTGGTGGCACCCGAACACGGTACAGCGTGGACCGCGAGGATCGATGGGGGAGTGTGTGTGTGGTGTGTGTGTGTATTTTTTTTGCAGGTAACAGCACTGTGGTGGGGGCTGCAAGAGGATGATGGGGGTACTGCAAGGAGATAATGGGGTACTGCAAGAAATACTGGGGTACTGCATGGGGATGATGGGGGCTACTGCATGAGGATGATCGTGGCCTATAGAAAAAGACTACTGCTGTTAAAGATTTGTAATAATTGGGGGTCCTATTGGAGCTTTCGCATTGGGGCCCATGAGCTTCAAGTTACGCCACTGGATGGGGGTACTGCAAGGAGATAATGGGGATAATTGCTGAATTAATGTCCACTATACTTTAAATTTATAGAAAAAAGCTATGGGTTAGGGATATAAGATCATTAAACAGGATGGCTGGTAGGAGAGGGAGTAGGTTATATCTATTTTTCTCCCTGCCAATAGCCATTTGTGTAATGGTGATCCAGTACACTTAACTGTTGTCAAGTCTGCCGGACTGTGATCTAAAAGTATCCCAGAGACAACCAGTAAAGCTTATGTTACTAAAGCTTATGTTAAATCTATATTAGACTGATAATTCAAAAATAATGTAGTTTGGTGTTAACCCTAAAGGGAACCATTAATGTGTTAATCTAGACCTTATGATATAGACTTAGGTAATATACTAAATTGTAGTCTGATAAAGTTAGACTAATCCTCGGTAAATATATAGCGCATGCACAGTAAAGGGTGTATTTGCCCTAAGAACACCGGAACACACAGTGCAACTACGGGAGTCTCAAGATGGCGGCCGATAATCCTGGAGCGCTATTGCGCATGCGCGGGATTTTGAAAAGTCATGTGATGAGTCCACTTACGTCACAATTGTTTTTCTTATAATTTTTTCTGAGAATGTGGACAGCAGGACACTGCAAGCCTGGAGATGTGACTACACTGAAGTGGCGAGTCCCAAATATTAATACAGCACCTGAGCACTATCAATCAATTTAGGACAGATGTCCTGGTTTTAATGTTTCAGAGATGTATTTTTAGCAATATGATCATCATGTGAAATTCTTATAACACTGATTGTACTTATGGAATATTTGTATTTAAATACTGTGGTGTATGTTAGAGAGATATTGTAAAATGTTGTCACAGATTATGTAATTGAAAGCCCTTGTATGGGTATATATAGTTGTACCCCAGTGATAGACTGGCACTGCTTGAGAAAGGCTTCCAGCCGAAACGTTGCAGTCCCTGGGTGAATAAAATCCACAATTGCTTTTCTAAAGGAAGTGCTGCCATCCATATTTTCCGATGCATGGAGGGACGATAGAGGGACGGATAGAGGGACGGATAGAGGGACGGATAGAGGGACGGATAGAGGGACGGATAGAGGAACGGATAGAGGGACGGATAGAGGGACGGATTGAGCGACGGATTGAGCGACGGATTGAGCGACGGATAGAGGCATGGATAGAGGCATGGATAGAGGCATGGATAGAGGCATGGATAGAGGATGGATAGAGGATGGAGAGAGTGATGGAGAGAGGGATAGATAGATAAAAACAATTTGATAAATGGATGTTTGCATAGAAGACAGATGAATAGATATATGATAACCTTTAAATCATGCTAAGCTTTTGGTGGCCGTTCCAGCATTAGAGGTCAGCTGTCAGGTGTTTCACATTGTAATAGATCCCGCACAAAAGGAGCAAAGTGTTAGATTTCTCTCTGCCGCAGGAGATAATAATAGCAGCTTATTAGCAGTCATTATTTATGTATTTACTGTCTTCAGGAAATAGTGAGATGTCTGAATAGTCAGGACAGTGGATCATCATCCTCATCGGGATCCGGTGCTGTCTGCGCAGCGCGGTCGTAACACAGAGTAAAGCTCCACACTGTTTTATCTCACCCAAGTGGCACAATTTATAAGGCCGACACCAAGTGTTTGTTTTGCACTTGCAAATGTAGCAGGTTTTTTGCTTCCCCAGTATATCAACTATGAGGTTCAGTTTTGTAAAAATTGGGACATATTTGCATTCATTTTACATTTGTTTGGGATATCGGGTCGTAATTTTTGGTCTAGAATACAATTGTGGATCTTACAGGCTCAATCTGATTCAGTTAGGCTGAAAACTGTGTTCTTGGAGTTTTTGCATGGTCCCATCTGGAACGTTTCCGCACGTGGCGGTTTTTGGAATGCTGATGTGAATGCAGAAAGCCGCACAGGCACGATCACTTCTCCATTCCTGGCAGCGCTCATTGGGGTTCTGTTCCCAAGATAGACGTGGTCTCAACACTGGACCCTTCCTTTTCTTGAGAATGAGGCCTTATTGGTCATTGACTTGCATGGAAAAGTGGCCATGCATGTGCAGATCTCTACTCATTCCTTTGAGAACTTCAAAAATTGCCTGTCGATATGCCTTACTTGTCCCATATGGGACCACCTCTTTAAGTGGTTTATATCTATTGTTTTTGACCCAGAACCTTGTACCCAGTAGTTTGTTCTTGACTATTTCTAGTGGCTTAGTTTCTCCATACTCGGTACCAAGTAGTTCAGATTACCTGTGCCCAATCCTCAATCATGTGGATGAACAGCAGTTAACATCTACCCCTTAAGGTACCTTAACACCCGGCAACTTTTCTAGGAATTTCACTGGCAACTTACTGGTTGCAGTGAAATCATGGAGACATTGTTCCATTTCAGCAACAAGATAGAACAATGTGTCCATGATTTCACTGCAACCAGTAAGTTGCCAGTGAAATTCCTAGAAAAGTTGCCGCGTGTAAAGGTACCCTTAAAGGGAATCTGTCAGGTGATTTTCTAATACAAAACTAATGGTAACCTGGAATGGGGCTTGGGCAGCCCTTTCAGGATCAGTAACTTATATTGCTCTACTTCCTCCTGTTATCTTAGTGTAAGCCCTGGAGAATTCAGTGTCGCATGCCAGCTAACCAAACATATGTATATCCAAACTAATTATTTCCAGCTCCCCATGCCTACCTCTCAGCAGTGATAGTAAATGACAATGAGGATTTTTACTATTAGTGATGCCAGCACTAAAGAGGTGGATGATATTATGGGCATGGGGAGCAGCACATAATCAGTTTGGATTTACATA
>JARQOC010000010.1:119706282-119749199 GCA_033576535.1 Allobates femoralis
GGGGCAGTGTGGGTGAGTGGGGGTAGTGTGGGTGAGTAGGGGGTTAGCAGGGTAAGGAGGGGCAGTGTGGGTGATTGGGGGGGTAAGCAGGAGCAGTGTGGGTGAGTGGGGGCATGTGGGGTAGGTGAGAGGGGTAAGCAGGGGGAGTGTAGGTGAGTGGGGGCAGTGTGAGTGAGTAGGGGGGTAAGCAGGGGCAGTGTGGGGAGTGAGGGCATACGGGGGTAAGAGGGGTGAGTAGGGACAATGTGGGGGTAAGCAGGGGCAGTGTGGTTGAGTGGTGGGGGTAAGCAGGAGCAGTGTGGGTGAGTGGGGGTATGTGGGGGAGGTGAGAGGGGTAAGCAGGGACAGAATGGGGGCATGAGCAGGGGCAGTGTGGGGAGTGAGGGCATGTGGGAGTGTAAGAGGGGTGAGCTGGGGCAATGCGGATGAGTGGGGGTGGTTAAGCAGGGGCAGTGTGGGTGAGTGGGGTGGGATATGCAGGGGGAGTGTGGGTGAGCGAGGGCAGTGTGGGTGAGTAGGGGGTAAGCAGGGGCAGTGTGGGGAGTGAGTGAGGGCATACGGGGGGTAAGAGGGGTGAGGAGGGGCAGTGCGGGTGAGTGGGGGGTAAGTAGGGGCAGTGTGGGTGATTGGGGGGGAAAGCAGGGGCAGTGTGGGTGAGTGTTGGGGGCAAAGCAGGGGCAGTGTTGGTGAGTGGGGGCAGTGTGGGTGAGTAGGGGGGTGAGCAGGGGCAATGTGGGGAGTAAGGGCATACGGGGTAAGAGGGGTGACGAGGGGCAGTGTGGGTGTAAGCAGGGGCAGTGTGGGTAAGTGGGGGGCTAAGCAGGGGCGGTGTAGGTGAGTGGGGGTAGTGTGGGTGAGTAGGGGGGTGAGCAGGGGCAGTTTTGGGAGTGAGGGCATATGGGGGTAAGAGGGGTGAGCAGGGGCAGTGTGGGGATAAGTAGGGTCAGTGTGGTTGAGTGGGGGGGTAATTAGAAACATGAGAAGGGCAGTAGGGGTTGATTAGGAGTAGGGGGTGATTATCAGTTGGTTGGATGGTGCATCCGAGTGCCGCATTAGTGTGGTGGCAGCATGAAACCGGAAAAATGAATGGGCGAGGGAGGTGGAGTTGAAGTAGGGGCGTGATAATGGGCGTGACTGAGAGACACTGGTGTTATGTGGTGGGAGTGTCTTCGGTCACACTCATTATGACGGGCTTAGTTTTAGCTCCGCCCCCGCTGTCATGGAATGTCGGTGTGAGCAGCGGGGGAGCGGAAGAGTGTGGAGTGATTATGTGGTGAGGAGCGGGTGAGCGTGGAGGGAGCGGGAGGAAGTGGCGGGGAGCGGCGGGTGGAGCGGGCGGCAGCATGTTTGCGCTTCCGGCCAGTGTCGGCGGCTCGCGATGGCGCATGCACGCCATCGCTCGCCGCGCGTGATATCGGCACAGTGGCCGGAAGCGCCAAACTGCTGATTATGTATAGAGATAATACTGCTCCTATGTACAAGAATATAACTAATATAATACTGCTCCCTATATACAAGAATATAACTACTATAATACTGCTCCTATGTACAAGAATATAACTACTATAATACAGCTCCTATATACAAGAATATAACTATTATAATACTGCCTCCTATGTACAAGAATATAACTACTATAATACTGCCTCCTATGTACAAGAATATAACTACTATAATACTGCTCCTATGTACAAGAATATAACTACTATAATACTGCTCCTATATACAAGAATATAACTACTATAATACTGTTCCTATGTACAAGAATATAACTACTATAATACTGCTCCTATATACAAGAATATAACTATTATAATACTGCCTCCTATGTACAAG
The DNA here is from genome assembly GCA_033576535.1 of Allobates femoralis. Lineage (NCBI taxonomy): Eukaryota > Metazoa > Chordata > Amphibia > Anura > Aromobatidae > Allobates > Allobates femoralis. The sequence goes on from JARQOC010000010.1 coordinate 119,708,119, forward strand.
AACAGAACTACTATAATACTGCCCCTATGTACAAGTATATAACTACTATAATACTGCTCCTATGTACAAGAATATAACTACTATAATACTGCTCCTATGTACAAGAATATAACTACTATAATACTGCTCCTATATACAAGTATATAACTACTATAATACAGCTCCTATGTGCAAGAATATAACTACTATAATACTGCTCCTATGTACAAGAATATAACTACTATAATACTGCCCCTATATACAAGAATATAACTACTATAATACTGCCCCTATGTACAAGAATATAGCTACTATAATACTGCCCCTATGTACAAGAATATAACTACTATAATACTACCCCTATGTATAAGAATATAACTACTATAATACTGCTCCTATGTACAAGAATATAACTACTATAATACTGCTCCTATGTACAAGAATATAACTACTATAATACTGCCCCTATGTACAAGAATATAACTACTATAATACTGCTCCTATGTACAAGAATATAACTACTATAATACTGCTCCTATGTACAAGAATATAACTACTATAATACTTTCTATATAGACAAATATATGGGTGTGAATGACAGGATAATGCTGATAAAATCCCCCAGGGTAGCTGAGAAGTAAATTTTGTTCTGTTCCTCTCCATCTGATCATTGATGGGGTGTCACAATATGAATAGGGGCTGCCAATTAGTCATAAAAGCTTGCAATCAAACCGCTCTCAATGTCCTGATGAAGACACTTACTCTGCTGATTCTGCTCTGACTGTTCCGAGCTCGGAGGAAACAAATAGCGAACACTTATTTCTAAATGAATTAAGTTACAATTTCCAATGTTTTGAGATAAGTGAAGTATTTTGTTTGATTGCGTTTTTGGTTCCTGGAGCAGTGGAAGGTTTAGTGGTGTATTAGTGAGTTTTAATCAGCTCCAAATCGCTTGCAGATCTTTTGGGAATTTCCCTCCATCTCTGAACATTCTAAAGAACAAATAAGTTTCACAAAGAAATATTACTCCGCTCTTAAAGGGGCAGTCTAAGATAAAGATGACTTAATGATAAGACATTTCTGTGACGCTGTAGACTGGGGAGCATCTGGATACAGTGTGTTACACTGACGCACGGACCAACAATGTCCAGCGCACTACCCTCAACAACAGACTGGGGAAACACCAAGGGGACAAATACAAATGGGTTCCCTGCCTGTCGTTAACAGGGGACAGGTGACCTGCTGCTGTCATTTGCAGCTGTGCCCTGATCTCCCTACCATCCCTATACAGGTTCTTTCACCTCATCGCTGAGCGGGATACCTAGTCCTTAGTCCCTCACTGGCCCTGATGTTAACTCTCAATAGAGAGATGGCAAGCGAGAGCACTAGTCCCATCCACTGTAATAGAATTAACTAGAGGGGAAGGGGAGAAAAACAGATAAACAACAAGGCAACTTCACTCCTGCTACCACTTCCCTTGGCAGCAGATGCTTTGTAAGCGATCAGCTTCTCCAGAGAACCTCCTTTACCTCAGGTTGCCAGGTCAGGAATGAGTTCAATCACTCACTAGCAAAGGATATTGGAACCATGTGATCATATAAAGGAGATGGGAGTGATCACAAAGTAGCCACAACTGGGAAGAGAACTAGGCAGCTTGCTAGCAACAGAGAGTGATATTAACTCCTACACTGCCAAAGGAAAGAAATATGTTTAATATGAAGTTGCAATACAGGAGTGAGACACAGGTCCCAAAACTGTCACAAGTCTCCAAGGTACGAGAGACCATCGAAACAATTTCTGAAAGTTATTGCTTTCTTTTTGCACTTTGTTGCTTTACAGTATTTATCCTATATACGTTTAGCATAGCTTAGGGTGCAGGAACTTTGTCAATCAAATTTGATCTAATAAAGTTCAGTGAAAGCAAAGGTGTGGGCTAATGCAAATGAAGTCCAACAACTGTTACTTTAGGAGGAAGAGTCTACGTTTCATCAACAGTTTTTTGGTTCCTTTATCTTGACCCTCGTGTGACTTTTTCACCCAGATCACAGTGGAGAAAAAATGGAGGAAGGAAAACTATATGTGAAACCAGAAGTATATATTTTTTTTTACAGGCAGCAATACATATCCAACTTTCCAGCAGAAGCAAAGGTTCGATTATTTCATTTTGTAAAAGTGAGAAGAAAAAAAATAGTGCCCCTGGATGCATGGATGGATTAGTCGGCATTTTTGTCATCATTTACATCACTTATAATAAGGGTCTTGGTGGTCATACACATTAATGCGGCATACTTGCAGAATGAATGGCCGAATTAGGCGGCTGGACTGGTACGCGTGTTTGGGCATGGCTCGGCGGCTGGACTGGTACGCGTGTTTGGGCATGGCTCGGCGGCTGGACTGGTACGCGTGTTTGGGCATGGCTCGGTGGCTTCTTCTGCAAACCGATTGAGTGTGAATCAATGCAGTCGTGGTGCTGATTATAATATCAGCGGTGGTCTGGGACCAAGACCCCCAGGTGGGTGGGGATGGTGCATGGGGGGATGTACTTAAAGATTACCAGTGGGCGTTACCACCAGTGTTACTTGGTAGGCAGGGTGGACGTCCGCGCGCTATAATGGATCATGCAAGGGGCATCATGTAGACCCCCTTGACTGGGGGTCTTACTCCCAGATCCCCGCTTCTATTATAATCACCCCCTCATGACAGCGTGGACTTAAAAATTAACGTTATATTCCCTCGGTAAAACACCGAGCCACACCCATTGATGCCAAACCACGCCCACACCTAAGCTGCTCACACCCCACAACTTCTTGCCATTGAAACTGCAAAGTTTGCCCAATAATCTTAGGTCAGCTATAGAGATGAGCAAACCTGTTCGGGTTCGGAGTTCGGATACTTTACGTTTCCAAAGCACTGGAGCGCACATCACTGTGGACGGGTACAGTTGGGGTTTGGCCCAGTGCGAGCCACGTGCAGGGTTTGATCGGCTGCACTGGGGTTAGAAGCACAGGTTTGGGTGTAGTGTGTTTCCAAAATAAAAAATAAATATCTCTGCCCTCCCAACCCCGGAAGTGTTTAAAATTATGGCTGACTATATGTGGGCGGAGATCTGGACTGCCCAATCAATGACTTCCAATGAGGTTCAGGTCAAGTTCGGGTCCCAAATAGTGCACATAAAGCAGTCCGGGTGCACCGCTCGAACCGAAACTTCCACGAGTCTGCTCCAGTCTAGTCAGCTGAACTTCTCAGTTTTGGTAGGAGCGGCCAACCATCCTGTTTGATTGGCCTATGATGGTGGGAAAATAGGACTTTTAATGTGGCTTTGAATATGTTCTTATACCACCACTCCAGCATTGTTTTTAAGTCAGTTATCATTTATTATTTTAGTGTATGCATTAAAATACTTAGAGATACTGTCGCCTGCCGTTTTCAGTGCTGGTCATTACCTGTTCCACATCATGTGTCCTCAGCTCTTCCTCGCTTGGCCACACAGTGGTCAGTTACTTCCATTTTTAAAGTAAGTCTACAAGTGCCTCGTTTTGTGGCTCATAGATTTACATTGTGTAATTGAATCCAGACCACACCGAAGCGTTATCTGAGTCGTCTGGTCACGACTGTGGTCACATGATTCAGGAGAGGAATGGAGCAGTGCTGGAAACGGCAGAGGACAGTGGCCAGAAAGTATTTTAATGCATACAGTACACGCACATTATTGATAGTCAAGAGATGGGTAAATTAAGTAAAACACGCTGGAGTTGGACTTTAAAGGAGATTAGCCAACGCTAGAGGATTCTGAAGGGGTCAGTTGTGTCTGGCAGGGGCATGTTCCCCTATCCCCATTCAGAATACCAAAATTTCATTTGTGTTGAGGGATATTTTTAGGAAGTGCTTTCCTCAATAACAAGGGTTTGCCTCACATCTACTAAACGTATATGGCCAACTTAAGATGTGGTCATCTTACAGACACCTTTTCACTGCTGGATAAACTAGGCTTTTGGCCTCATGCGCATGTTTATAAGACAAACCAGTAGGGGCATTGTACAGGTATATTAACCTCAGTGTGGGCATATCGTTGATGCAACCTGTGGGACATTGTACAGGTATATGAACCTCATGGGTGGGCATATCGTTGGTGCAACCTATGGGACATTGTACAGGTATATAAACCTCATGGGTGGGCATATCGTTGGTGCAACCTATGGGACATTGTACAGGTATATAAACCTCAGGGGTGGGCATATCGTTGATGCAACCTGTGGGACATTGTACAGGTATATGAATCTCATGGGTGGGCATATCGTTGGTGCAACCTATGGGACATTGTACAGGTATATAAACCTCATGGGTGGGCATATCGTTGGTGCAACCTATGGGACATTGTACAGGTATATAAACCTCAGGGGTGGGCATATCGTTGGTGCAACCTGTGGGACATTGTACAGGTATATGAACCTCAGGGGTGGGCATATTGTTGGTGCAACTTGTGCAGCTGCACCAAGCCTAAAAAAAAAAGGGGACCCAATTCTACCACCAAATCTGTTGGAAACCTGCATTATAATAATATTTAGTAATAAATACACATAACTTTCCATACATCAGTAATACTGTCCCCATTGGGGCTCACAATGTGAACATCCTATCAGTATTTCTTTGGAATGTGGTAGGAAACCGGAGAACAACGAGGAAACTCACAGCAACACGGGGAGAACATACAAACTCCTTGTAGATGTCATCTTTGGTGGCATTTGAACCAAGGACCCCAGTGCTGCAAGACTGCAGTGTTAACCACTGAGCCACCATATAGTGCTAACCACTGAGCCACTGTCCCACACACAACCATTCTGAAGAAGTATTGGGCTGTAAAGGGCTCACATACTGTTCTTGCACAGGGGCCCTCTTCTGTCTGTGTCTGCCAGTGACACACATGGCCTATGACTCCACTGTAAACCCTAATGGGCAAAAAATGATCGGTATAAGCATTGGCATAACTTGAAGCTGATGGGCCCTGATGCAAAAGCTCCAACGGGGCCCCCATTTATTGCAAATCTTTAATAGCATTTTCTATAGGCTAAAGGAGCTCTTGGGGTCCGGGTGCGATTGCAACCTCTGCACCTGTTGTAGTTACGCCCCTGGGTATAGAAAGCTTCCCTTACCAAACCCTCAAGGTTACAAAATCCCCATCGTATCCGATGCTGAATTTAAAGACGCCAAAACAGAAAAAGTCTCCTTCCCCAAGTGCCACGGAGAGAACTCCAGAGCAGACACTACAAGACGAAGCGGGGGACCCGGCGAGATCCCGATGGAATATTTCCTTGTAATTGGACATGTGCAAGCGCTGTACTTGTTGAACATGACATAGTATAATTGCAAACAAAAAGGGAAAAAAAAAGCAGCAGATAGCAAATGGCAGTGCAAAACCTCCACATTTTTAATGCTGCTCGCTGTGTATCTCCAGCTTAATTTTAGCCAGTAAATTCACATTAGCGGCGGGTCCCCCTCCCCGGTAATTCACTAAACACTTCTGGTCTTTACCGTCCTCCTCCCGCCTCCAATCCTGGTATTTTCCACTTTTTCCTTTTGCTCATTAGAAAAATGTTAAAAATCCATTTTCATCTGATTAATAATAAAGTTGATCACATGTAACCTAATTTTCATTCACTGCTGCCCCTGTCTATGGAGTCATATACAAAGTGACCTTTGAATCACCACTGGGGCTATAAAGCACAATAAGCGCCATTGTCCTGTCAAAAACTGAAGATGTTTTACATCATTACAAAATTTAATGTTCCATCTTTTCCAATGTACTACTTTTCAAAGGCCACATTCCAAATGAGGCTCATTAAAATCAGACTCGAGTTTCCTGTGGTGGGGATGAGACAGAACTTCTCATGGTTTGGGAGTAATATGAATCAGTCTTTTAAAAGCGATATGGTTACATATTAGTTTTGAAAGGTACAGTAACTGCTGAGACTCCGCCGGCCGCAACACTGGGGCCTTTGTACTCCCCTAATCTAATAACTGCCTCCTGATCCTTGTTCTTTATCCACACTGTATCCTATTTGCTTATGAATAAATCAACTTTCTAAATAAAATTGTTGTTCGGGAGTTCAAGGGTTGAGCCGCGGCCCTCGGAGAGCAGGGATCCGGGAGGAGATAGAAGAAAAGAACTTTTTTATGTTTCCTCCTTAAAAGCCTTAAGCGGGGACCTTCACCGACTCTTTAGGTTACAAGGATTCATTTAGAACTTTACGTGTGATTGGAGAAGGTGCTTTATAGATGGGAGATGTCAGGGAATTGAGGGCCACCTTCACATATAGAAGATTTAATCGAGTCTTAATCCCTAGACTTCTGGTTAAAGGGAATGTGGTCATCAGAGGACGACCTGTTGTTTAAATCAGGTTTTTTGTGTTTTTAACTTTTGTAAAAAAAAAACAAAAAAAAAAAAACTGACATCGCTATCTTAATTAAAAACATGACTAGTAATCTTGCACTTTTCACACTGACCACTGAGGCTTCTTTAGACTCATAATTTCGCAGCAAACTCAGTGTGCACAGGCAGGATAACGAAAAGCAATGCCTCTAAGATCCACTCAACTATTCACAATATGTGATATCACAGCTCACCTCCTCCTCCTGTACAATGACTGATAACACCTCTATATACAGTAGATAACACAGGATCCACCATTCACAATAGGAGATATCACAGCTCACCTCCTCCTCCTGTACAATGACTGATAACACCTCTATATACAGTAGATAATACAGGATCAACCATTCACAATAGGTGATATCACAGCTCACCTCCTCCTGTACAATGAATGATAACACCTCTATATACTGTAGATAACACAGGATCCACCATTCACAATAGGTGATATCACAGCTCACCTCCTCCTGTACAATGACTGATAACACCTCTATATACAGTAGATAACACAGGATCCACCATTCACAATAGGTGATATCACAGCTCACCTCCTCCTGTACAATGACTGATAACCCACTATATACAGTAGATAACACAGAATCCACCATTCACAATAGGTGATATCACAGCTCACCTCCCCCTCCTGTACAATGACTGATAACACCTCTATATACAGTAGATAACACAGGATCCACCATTCACAATAGATGATATCACAGCTCACCTCCTCCTCCAGTACAATGACTGATAGCACCTCTATATACAGTAGATGACACAGGATCCACCATTCACAATAGGTGATATCACAGCTCACATCCTCCTCCTGTACAATGTCTGATAACATCTCTATATACAGTAGATAACACAGGATCCACCATTCACAATAGGTGATATCACAGCTCACCTCCTCCTCCTGTACAATGACTGATAACACCTCTATATACAGTAGATAACACAGGATCCACCATTCACAATAGGTGATATCGCAGCTCACCTCCTCCTCCTGTACAATGACTGATAACACCACTATATTTAGTAGATAACACAGGATCCACCATTCACAATAGGTGATATCACAGCTCACCTCCTCCTGTAAAGGGCCCCATAGACTGTGTACTGAGGGTTTACAGCTCTGCATATATTGTATCTATTGGTGGATGGGATTTTGCTTTGAGCTCTTGTTCTGCACATATGGGTGGACGTTTTACTCAAGAATCTGTATCTGCGACTCCTCTAGCTGTCATGTCTCACTTGATGCATATTTTCAGTTTTTGACCGAAATTTTCCCATAAATCGTGTGAATCTCTCGCAGTTTGTGAGATCTCTTTCGCTCCAGCCCCATCTGACAGACGCCCACTAGCTTCATATCGAGTGCACTGTGATACCGCGCCAAGAATTTCCCTGCCTGTAGTCTACAATTTCTGGAGGAGAGCTCCCAATTTCATCTGTGTATTTACTCTCTGCCTTGCGCGCGGTGCGGGAAACAATTTGTGCATCTTGGGTATCCTACGGAGGAGACGTAATCTTTCTTATGTATCGAGTTCTAATTATGTAAAAAGAAATCTGTAGTCTTCTCTCAGTGGTGAAACAAATACTTCTGTCAGGCATATGTTCATTTTGACACATTCCTCGCAGACAAATCTCACGGATCGCACCGTGATTGGAGCCTCCGCTGGGTCCGCGCCACCTACAGGGACTCTTACACTCCTGCCGTTTGGCGATTTCCTTCTTGATAAATTAGAATTTCTTCCTTCTGTCAGAACTTTCTCCCAGGAATGACAGAAGGAAGATGGAATGAACAGGTGACAATGTTTCAAATGTATCAAGACGGAATTATCAACTATTGAAATGAAGGGATCAGCATAGTTTTGATTCTAAAGGTCAATATTGGATCTGCCCATGCAACGGGTTATAGTTAGAAAAAATTCCTATATGTTATATTAAAAGAATCCTGAATATCAAGATGACGTCACTGAGTCATTACCATTTTTCATTCTTCCTTTACATATAGTCGGTTCATATGTTACATCTACAGATGATTGGACTCATGGACGTTCAGATTAGAGCGGTGCTGTCGTTCATATGTTCCATCTAGAGATGATCGGACTCATGGACGTTCGGGTTAGAGCGGTGCTGCCACTCATATGTTACATCTAGAGATGATCGGACTCATGGACGTTCGGGTTAGAGCGGTGCTGCCACTCATATGTTACATCTAGAGATGATCGGACTCATGGACGTTCGGGTTAGAGCGGTGCTGCCACTCATATGTTACATCTAGAGATGATCGGACTCATGGACGTTCGGGTTAGAGCGGTGCTGCCGCTCATATGTCACATCTACAGATGATCTGACTTGCGGACGTTCAGGTTAGAGCGGTGCTGCCACTCATATGTTACGTCTACAGATGATCGGACTCATGGACGTTCAGATTAGAGCGGTGCTGCCGCTCATATGTTACATCTAGAGATGATCGGACTCATGGACATTCAGGTTAGAGCGGTGCTGCCACTCATATATTACATCTAGAGATGATCTGACTCATGGACGTTCAGATTACAGCGGTGCTGCCGCTCATATGTTACATCTAGAGATGATCTGACTTGTGGATGTTCGGGTTAGAGCAGTGCTGCCGCTCATATGTTACATCTAGAGATGATCTGACTTGCGGACGTTCAGGTTAGAGCGGTGCTGCCACTCATATGTTACGTCTACAGATGATCGGACTCATGGACGTTCAGATTAGAGCGGTGCTGCCGCTCATATGTTACATCTAGAGATGATCGGACTCATGGACATTCAGGTTAGAGCGGTGCTGCCGCTCATATGTCACATCTACAGATGATCTGACTTGCGGACGTTCAGGTTAGAGCGGTGCTGCCACTCATATGTTACGTCTACAGATGATCGGACTCATGGACGTTCAGATTAGAGCGGTGCTGCCGCTCATATGTTACATCTAGAGATGATCGGACTCATGGACATTCAGGTTAGAGCGGTGCTGCCACTCATATATTACATCTAGAGATGATCTGACTCATGGACGTTCAGATTACAGTGGTGCTGCCGCTCATATGTTACATCTAGAGATGATCTGACTTGTGGATGTTCGGGTTAGAGCAGTGCTGCCGCTCATATGTTACATCTAGAGATGATCTGACTTGTGGATGTTCGGGTTAGAGCAGTGCTGCCGCTCATATGTTACATCTAGAGATGATCTGACTTGTGGATGTTCGGGTTAGGGCGGTGCTGCCGCTCATATGTTACATCTAGAGATAATTGGACTCATGGACATTCGGGTTAGGGCGGTGCTGCCGCTCATATGTTACATCTAAAGATGAATGGACTCGTGGACGTTCGGGTTAGAGCGGTGCTGCCACTCATATATGTTACATCTAGAGATAATCGAATTCATGGACATTCGGGTTAGGCGGTGCTGCCGCTCATATGTTCCATCTAGAGATGAGTGGACTTTTGGATGTTGAGATTAGAGCGGTGCTGCTGCTCATATGTTACATCTAGAGATGAGCGGACTCATGGACATTCAGGTTAGGGCGGTTCTGCCGCTCATATGTTACATCTACAGTAGAGATGAGTGGACTCGTGGACATTCAGGTTAGAGCGGTGCTGCCGCTCATATATTACATCTAGAGATGATCTGACTCATGGACGTTCAGATTACAGCGGTGCTGCCGCTCATATGTTACATCTAGAGATGATCTGACTTGTGGATGTTCAGATTAGAGCGGTGCTGACGCTCATATGTTACGTCTAGAGATGATCTGACTTGTGGACGTTCGGGTTAGAGCGGTGCTGCGCGCTCATATGTTACATCTAGAGATGAGCGGTTTTGTTGATGTTCGGGCTTGAGTGGTACACTATTCAGGACCCAAACCTCATTTGAAGTCACTGATTGGCAGTTCTGCTCTCCGTCCACATACAGTTAGCCATAAGCAAAACACTTCTGGGGCAGGAGGGCGGGGCTATTTTTTTAATTTTGGAAGCACACTATAAAAACAGTGCTTTTAAGCCCATTGCACGCCAATCAAACACTGCACTGGGCTAAGCACCAACTGTACCCTACCACAGCAATTCCATCTCCAGTGCCTGACAATTAATTTTGGGCTTAGTGCCAGCTGACAATATGAAACTGGCATTAACCCCTTCATTACCCAGCATGCCACCAGGGTTGCTGGAAGAGTCAGGACATAGCACAAGAAAATAACGCTTCTATGAATGTGCCATTTTCTGGGGCGGCTGTGGATTGCAAGCCGCAGTGGAGGTGGGCCAGAAAGCTTGTGCCACCGTGCGCTGAGGATTCCAGCTCCCAGCTGCCTAGTTGTTCCTGATTTGAAACGTAATGCACCCGAACTAGAACAGGGTTGCTCATCTATGGTTACATCTAGACCTATAAGATATTCAGGTTATGTATAGTGTACACCAATTTTCAGTAAAAAAGTATGCTAAAAAGGTTTGCAAAATATGACTTGCGATAAATTTGTGCTAACCAGTGCAATTTTTTCTATCCCTTGCCAATTTATAAAACGGCAGTAAATTTCATTTTCTTACTAGAAGAGGTATTTGCCTTTACAGAGTTTGTTTGGCATCACCAGCATCTGTGTCAGGAGGTGAGCGCTGACAAGGTCTGCCGGGATATCTGAACATGCATCGTCACCCCCTGACACAGAATGACAAACTAGTTCTACACTGTGTGCAGAATTATTAGGCAAGTTGTATTTTAGAGGATTATTTTTATTATTGATCAACAACTATGTTCTCAATCTCCCAAAAGACTCAAATATCAAAGCTTAATATCTTGGAAGTTGGAGTGGGTTTATTTTAGATTTGGCTATCTTAGGAGGATATCTGTTTGTGCAGGTAACTATTACCGTGCAGAATTATTAGGCAACTTAATAAAAACCAAATATATTCCCATCTCACTTGTTTATTTTCACCAGGTAAACCAATATAACTGCACAAAATTTAGAAATAAACATTTCTGACATGCAAAAACAAAACCCAAAAAATGAGTGCCCAATATAGCCCCCTTTCTCTATGATGACACTCAGCAGCCTCCATCCATAGATTCTGTCAGTTGCTTGATCTGTTTACAATCAACATTGCGTGCAGCAGCCACCACAGCCTCCCAGACACTGTTCCCAGAGGTGTACTGTTTTCCCTCCCTGTAGATCTCATATTTTAGGAGGGACCACAGGTTCTCTCTCTATGGGGTTCAGATCAGGTAAACACGGGGCCATGTAATTTTTTTTTCTTCTTTTAGACCTTTACTGGCCAGCCACACTGTGGAGTAGTTGGATGCATGTGATGGAGCATTGTCCTTCAAGAAAATAATGTTTTTCTTGAACAATACCGACTTCTTCCTGTACCACTGCTTGAAGAAGTTGTCTTCCAGAAACTGGCAGTAGGTCCGGGAGTTGAGCTTTAACTCCATTCTCAACCCGAAAAGGTCCCACAAGTTCATCTTTGATGATACCAGCCCACACCAGTACCCCATCTCCACCTTGCTGGCGTCTGAGTTGGAGTGGAGCTCTCTGCCCTTTACTGATCCAGCCTCTGGCCCATCAAGAGTCACTCTCATTTCATCAGTCCATAAAATCTTTCAAAAATCAGTCTTAAGATATTTCTTGTTCAAAGGTGGTTGTTTTTCAGCCTTCCTTACCTTGGCCATGTCCCTGAGTATAGCACACCTTGTGCTTTTTGATACTCCAGTATTGTTGCAGCTCTGAAATATGGAAAACCTGGTGGCAAATGGCATCTTGGCAGCTTCACACTTGATTTTCCTCAATTCATGGGCAGTTATTTTGCGCCTTTTTTGCCCAACACGCTTCTTGCGACCCTGTTGGCTATTTGCCATGAAACGCTTGGAAGTACACTGAGCTGTAGGCTGATTTTCTGCTAAGGGAAAAAAAAAAAAAAAAAGACTCTTTATATCTGATAGAGCGCAAGTGCGACAGAAGTAAGTGTGTGACTTGTGATTTAGTGACTTTGGATTAAGGGAGTTTGGAAGGGAGGACTTACTGAATTGCTGGTTGTATTTTATTAATACTTTGCATTTCTTTTTACTTATCATTTCTGTCTGGTGCAATCCCCATTAGGAAATGAGCTCCATGATTGGCAATGCCATCCAGTGTACATCTTGCCACATGTATGCATTCCTTGACCAGCCGGTCGAGGGTGCATACTGCTGTGTGAGATGTGAGTACATTGTGCATTTGGAAGCCCAGATACTGGATCTAAATGAACAACTGACAACGCTGAGATCCATAGACAATATGGAAAGGAGTCTGCTGCTCACTGAACAGCTGCTCAATGGGATAGATGTGGGGGAGGATGGTAGTATGGAGCTGCAGGACCGTGAGGTAGACAGCTGGGTGACAGTTAGAAGGCGGGGTAGAGGGAAGGGTGCCAGGGAGGCTAGCCCTGATCTGGCACACCCCAATAAATTTGCTATGTTGCCAGATGAGGGGGGTGTGAGTTCAGGGATAGCACTGCTGCAGCAGGGCATGACCTCTGAAAGCCAGAGGAGTGTCTGCTCCAGTAAGGGGGAAAACAGGAGAGAAGGACAGGCCAGACAGGTGCTGGTAGTGGGGGACTCAATTATTAGGGGAATAGATAGGGCAATCTGTCACAAAGACAGGGATCGTCGAACAGTGTGCTGCCTACCTGGCGCTCGAGTCCGGCACATCGCTGATCGGGTTGACAGATTACTGGGAGGGGCTGGTGAGGACCCAGCGGTCATGGTGCACATTGGCACAAAAAACAAAGTTAGAGGTAGGTGGAAGGTCCTTAAAGATGATTTCAGGGAATTAGGCTGCAAGCTTAAGGCAAGGACCTCCAAGGTCGTATTCTCTGAAATACTGCCTGTACCACGTGCCACACCAGAGAGGCAAAGGGAGATTAGGGAGATAAATAAGTGGCTCAGGAATTGGTGTAGGAAGGAGGGGTTTGGGTTCCTGGAGAACTGGGCCGACTTCTCTGTTGGCTACAGGTTCTATGCTAGGGACGGGCTGCACCTCAATGGGGAGGGTGCAGCTGTGCTGGGGGAGAAAATGGCTAGAAGGTTGGAGGAGTGTTTAAACTAGGGATTGGTGGGGAGGGTATTCATTGTATAGGAGGGGAAGATAGTGTAAATAGTAACCTGGGCACAAGTAATAAAATTGGGGGTGGCATGGGGGGTGGGGTTAGAACAGTCAATCTAGTAGGAAGGAATAGAGGTAAAGAGAGATGCATAAAGTGCATGTACACTAATGCCAGAAGCCTCACCAACAAAATGGAGGAATTAGAATTGATTTTGTTGGAAAATAATTATGACATGGTGGGGATTTCGGAGACTTGGCTGGACGAGAGCCATGACTGGGCTGTTACTTTACAGGGCTATTGTCTGTTCAGAAATGACCGTACAAATAGGCGAGGAGGAGGTGTATGTTTATACGTAAAATCATCCTTAAAACCCATCCTGCGTGATAATATAGGTGAATCTAATGGAAATGTAGAGTCCCTGTGGGTGGAGATAAGGGGAGGGGGAAAAAATAATAAATTACTGATAGGGGTTTGTTATAAGTCCCCAACAATAATGGAAGTGGAGGAGAATATCCTCATAAAGCAAATAGATGAAGCAGCGACTCAGGGAGAAGTCATTATTATGGGGGACTTCAACTACCCTGAAATACATTGGAGATCAGAAACCTGCAGTTCCGGCAAAGGTAATAAGTTTTTGAAAACTATGAGAGACAATTACCTTTCACAACTGGTTCAGGACCCAACAAGAAGGGGGGCACTGCTGGACCTAATATTAACCAACAGGCCGGACCGCATATCAAATATACGGGTTGGAGGTCACTTGGGTAATAGTGATCATAACTTAATAAGCTTTCAAGTATCCTTTACTAAGACGTGCAGTAGAGGGGCTACAAGGACACTAAACTTCAGGAAGGCAAATTTCCAACGGTTGAGAGATGATCTTAGTGCAATAAATTGGGACGATGTCCTGAGACATAAAAGTACACAACACAAATGGGAGATGTTTATTAGCATCCTGAATAGGACCTGTGCACAATATATACCCTATGGGAATAAGCATGCTAGAAATAGGAGGAAACCACTATGGCTAAATAAAGCGGTAAGAAGTGCAATATGTGACAAAAAGAAAGCATTTAGGGAATTAAAGCAAGTAGGTAGTGATGAAGCATTATTAAATAAATACAGAAAATTAAATAACATTTGTAAAAAGCAAATCAAGACAGCAAAGATTGAGACAGAGAGACTCATTGCCAGAGAAAGTGAAAAGAATCCCAAAATATTTTTTAACTACATAAATAGTAAGAAACTAAAAAATGATGGTGTTGGCCCCTTTAAAAATAGTCTGGGTGAAATGGTGGATGAGGATGAGGAAAAAGCCAATATGCTAAATGACTTTTTTTCAACAGTATTTACACAAGAAAATCCCATGACAGACAATATGATCAGTGATAACAAAAAGTCTCAGTTAAATGTCACCTGCTTAACCCAAGAGGAAGTACGGCATCGTCTTAAAATCACTAAAATTGACAAATCCCCGGGCCCGGATGGGATACACCCCAGAGTGCTGCAGGAATTAAGTACTGTCATAGATAGACCATTATTTTTAATATTTAAAGATTCCATAATAACAGGGTCTGTACCACAGGACTGGCGTATAGCAAATGTGGTGCCAATATTCAAAAAGGGGACAAAAACTGAACTTGGAAATTATAGGCCAGTAAGCTTAACCTCTACTGGGGGTAAAATCCTAGAGGGTTTTCTAAGAGATGCTATACTGGAGTATCTGAAGAAAAATAACCCCATGACCCATTATCAACATGGTTTTACGAGGGACCGTTCCTGTCAAACTAATCTGATAAGCTTCTATGAAGAAGTAAGTTCTGGACTGTATCAAGGAAATGCAGTGGATGTGGTGTATATGGACTTTTCAAAAGCTTTTGATACGGTGCCACACAAAAGGTTGATACATAAAATGAGGGCAATGGGGATAGGGGAAAATATGTGTAAGTGGGTTAAGAACTGGCTTAGTGATAGGAAACAAAGGGTGGTTATTAATGGAACACACTCAGAATGGGTCACAGTTAACAGTGGGGTACCACAGGGGTCAGTGTTGGGCCCGCTTCTATTTAATATATTTATTAATGACCTTGTAGGGGGCATACGGAGTAGAATCTCAATATTTGCAGATGACACTAAACTCTGCAGGGTAATCAATACAGAGGAGGACAATTTTATATTACAGGAGAATTTATGTAAACTAGAAGCTTGGGCTGCTAAATGGCAAATGCGCTTTAATGGGGATAAATGTAAAGTCATGCACTTGGGCAGAGGAAACAAAAGGTATAATTATGTGCTTAATTGTAAAACACTGGGCAAAACTGTCACTGAAAAAGACCTGGGTGTATGGGTAGATGACAAACTCACATTTAGTGGCCAGTGTCAGGCAGCTGCTGCAAAGGCAAATAAAATAATGGGATGCATTAAAAGAGGCATAGATGCTCATGAGGAGAACATAATTTTACCTCTATACAAGTCACTAGTGCGACCACACTTAGAATACTGTGTACAATTCTGGTCTCCGGTGTATAAGAAAGACATAGCTGAACTAGAGTGGGTCCAAAGAAGAGCGACAAAAGTCATTAGAGGACTAAGGGGTCTGCAATACCAAGACAGGTTATTAAACTTGGGGTTATTTAGCTTGGAAAAACGAAGGCTTAGGGGTGATCTTATAATAATGTATAAATATATGAGGGGACAGTACAGAGACCTTTCTAATGATCTCTTTACTCTTAGGCCTGAGACTGGGACAAGGGGGCATCCTCTACGTCTGGAGGGAAGAAGGTTTAATCATAATCACAGACGCGGATTCTTTACTGTAAGAGCAGTGAGACTATGGAACTCTCTGCCACATGATGTTGTAATGAGGGAGTCACTACTAACATTTAAGAAGGGCCTGGATGCCTTTCTTGAAAACTATAATATTATCAGTTATACATACTAGATTCTTTGATAGGGCGTTGATCCAGGGAATTAGTCTGATTGCCGTATCTGGGGTCAGGAAGGAATTTTTTCCCCCAATGTGGAGCTTAGTGTTGCCACATGGGTTTTTTTTTTGCCTTCCTCTGGATCAACATGTTAGGCTATGGGTTGAACTAGATGGACTTAAAGTTTTCCTTCAACCTTAAAAACTATGTTACTATGTTCAGTGGACTATGTTACTATGTTCAGTGATCACGCTTCAAAAGTTTGGCAATTTCAAGACAGACAGGGAAATGACAAATCAACTTCTGACCTGCTGCCCCTCTCCTAGGCAGGACAACAACTTGGCAACAGTCAGCTCTACAGAATAGCTCCTTTCACCTAGGCAGCTTCTACAGAGTAGCTCCTTCACCTCAGGTATCTAGGCTAGGAATAGAGTTCAATCACCAGCAAGGAATGCTGGGTCTTGTGACCATATAAAGGAGATGGGAGTGGTCACAAAGTAACCTCACCTGGAAAGAGAACTAAGGAGCTTTACTAGCAACAAAAAGTGACATTAACTGCTACACTGCCAAAGGAAAGAAACACATTTAATATGAAGTGTCAATACCGGAACGAGACACAGGACCCAAAGGGGTCACAGATTCAAAATGGAAGCCTAACCGGGTCAAGTGGGGCCTGGAGGAGAATCACATATATACGTGACTCGCCCACCAGGGTCGTGGGGTACTCGGAATCGGGTGGCAGTTCTGCTGGGGAAGTAACTGGGGTCGAGACCTGGCTCTGTGGCCCTGGGCAGTCAATAAAAGGGTGTGTGTATAAATATAGGAATAAACATGACGCCACCAGTGGTGTGCAGCTAAGGGAAGCTGCCGCTGTAATCGGGACCTCTGGGGATAATGGGAGTAGCAGCGAGGAGGTTGAGCCCTCCACGGGAAGAGCTGGTCCCCAGGGCAACCATGAAGTCTATGAATATGCAGGTTCATTGGGGGTTGGGAGCTCACATTCAGGGGCAGCCTCCCGCTGCCGGATCGCAGAACCAGTCTATCTCCCCTCAGGCACAATAATCACAGCTTCAGACAACATCGAGCTTTAACCGGGTTTTACTCTTTCTCAGTAGTTGGTAAAGTTCAGAGACAGTACATCAGCAGCTCAGGTGTGGTCTAAGCAGCTGGGATGGTTCATCTGCGTCACCCCCTTTCGTGTCTCCTTCAGGCCTTTTTTTGGTCTGTCCGCACACTAGCTACAATCCAGCGGTCACAGGTTTTCAGTGGGTGACCTACCAGGTCTCCTAGCCCTAGTACGACAGCCTTCTTTTCACTGCACCAGAGGTTGGGCACCCGCCGGGGTTCTTGGTTGGAGCATACAGCGTCCTGGCCACGTCAGCAGAGCCAGCACTCTGGTTCCGGCCCAGTCCCACAGTCTCCTCGCTAATTCAAGCACACCTAGACTCTTTCTTTTTCTCACCATGGTTTACAGCCTTGGACCCGAGCTAGCCTCATAGTGGCACAGGCCGCTGGGTCCGTGTCCTCGAAGTCCTGTCTGGTGATGTTCTCACCTCTCTTTCTACTGACTGGACTTCACTCCTCGACTTCCCTTGGCTGACTGGCTTACTGGTGTCCAGTGGCGTAACTTCAGGTCCTGGGGCCCCGATGCAAAAGCTCCAACGGGGCCCCCAATTATTGTAAATCTTTAATAGTATTAGTCTTTTTCTATGGGCCAAAGGGACTTTTGAAACCCCTATAGGCTGTAGGGCTCAGGTGTGATCGCAACCCCTGGATCTATTGTAGCTATACCCCTGCTGGTGTCTCTCGGCTGACTCAGCTTTCTGGACTTGGTGTTGTGTCCTTTTGTTCTGTTGTTACCTCCCCTAACCGGGTCCTTCGCTAACTTTCCACCCACCACCTAGCTCCTCCCGCTATCCCGTTGCTGGGCATAGCGTGCCTAGACTTAGGATCAGGAGTGTGTTGGGTGTGTGTGTGGGGAGACCGACTTATAAATCCCGGCTGCTGCGCCATCTAGTGGCGACCGGTCTGCAGGGGCGCCACATAATATCTTCATATGCAATATGGTCTATAGCTTTCCCCATTTCATACAGAGCCTTTCCTGTTAATTGCAGATTATTCTGTGGCTGATTTCTATGAATATTCCTGTAGATATGAACACTGCTCTATTGTAGGGCACATTGTCTGCACAATACCAGAACTCCTTGGCTTGTGCATTGTATATTCATGTATAAGGCCCATACATTCCTGGGATAACAATGGGGTGATAAGAGCAGGGCTGAGTCATAAAAATCGGGAAAGAAAGCTGTGCTTGTTTAAGGGGGGTCTTAAAATGTGTGACCCCTTGTCATGATTAACTCTTGCAATACGTTATCCTTATAGTAACTGTTTTTTCCACTGTTAGTAAGTCAATTTTAGTATGATGGGCCTCATATTACAGGACGTCTATGGGGAAAACTTTTAATCTATTTTTATAAGTGAATTTTGGGTGCGGGTCCATAGTTATAGGGAGACAGGGGTCCCTGCACCCGTTCTGCACCAACAGTGCCCAGACATATAAAGAGCGAACATAGAATTGGCTGCACATGTATGCACCCCATCCATACCAGGGGTGGACATACCATTGGTGCAACCTGTGCGGCTGCACAAGGGCCCAATAGGTAAAGGGGCCCATTTATACCTCCAATTTTGCATTTTAAAGAGCTCTTGACATGCAAAGGGCCCATATTTTGTTCTCGCTCAAGTTGCCCTTTTTAGCCCTTGTCCACCAGTGAATTAATATGAAGCAGAAGTTAAAGGAATGCTTTCAAGACCAATTCATGGTAAGTATGGATGGTGTAGTCGGCTGGAGGACAAGGTTTTCATAGGGACATAGAGGCAAGACCCGACTAGCAGGCGGGCACACCGGGCATTTGCCTGGTGGGCCTCAGTACTATGGGTCGCTGTGTGCACTCATCTGGCTGGCTAAATCCTATTACTGCATCTGTGGTCCTTCGCCAGCTTGGGCTTTTGTAGGCGGTGCTGCAGTGTACTAAGGAGCGATATAGTACTAAGCAATACCACCTGTTTCAGAGGCAGACTATGGGCTCCTCAACTTTTGGGCCCCTGTGCAGATTTACAGATTGCACCAATGACATGTCTTCCCCCACAGTGCCTAGAAAGCTATGACATCTGAAAAGTGATGCACCCCGGGGCCGTGGGGTTACTCGAGACTGGGCCTGTTGCTTCTGCTGCTGGCAGGAAGTCACGAGGATCGAGGTCCGGTCTCGTGGCCCTGGGTGTTGGGTTTGAAAGGTTTCTGGCCTAGTGGTTAGGGGATGGTTGTTATGACCTCACACGTGGTATGCGACTATTAGTGGCCACGGCTGCTGTACAGGACCTTTTAGGATGATGTAATGGCAGCGGCGATGGTTTCACTCCCCACGGGTGGAGCGGTCCCCAGGGCAACAGGTAAAGTCTATGGCAGTGGCAGGCCATTGGGGGGTGCAGGATTTAGGGCGCGGAATGACCGACAGACAAGGGTTGATATCTCTGTTACATTTACTGGTAGAAGTAGCAGGTGTAGTCCAGGCTACTGTCCACAAGAGATGTTGGGAGTCTGCGTGGCCTGGAAGCAAGTTGGGATTCTCCTCACCCGGCGAGTTCTGAGGCCTCCCTGTTGCACTACTCTTAGCGGGTCCTGGCAGCCTGTAGCTAAGCTGCGACCCTCTCTCCTCCTGCGTGCAGTCTCTTGCCCGGATGACAGGCAGCTCAAGCCCTCTCTGGATTCCATTCCTCTGGCTACTCTCCCTGAGCTCTCTGGCGCTGCTGTGCCTCCTGGGCTTCGTTGTGGACAAGAGACTTGGAATCTCCCACCCTCCTGTGTTGGCTGCTGGGCCTAGAATCCCTCACAACCTCGGACTCCGGTGTCCGCTCCGGGTGCTCTGCACTGGGGTGGGCCTAACAATCGGCTTCACTCCCCAGACCTGCTTCTCTATTTTCTCAGACCCTCTCCTACGGGTCCCTCACACTGGCTAGTCTCTGTCCCAAGACGAGCCCCACGCTGCTCCAGTCCATGGGACCTCTTCACAGTCCTCCTCGGAACTGAGATGCCTAACCCCGCCCCCAGGCCAGAAGTTATAGGAGGTGACCTTCCCTTGGACTCGGGTTTCAGAGCTACCCCTTCTAGCCCGGCGTTGCGAAGGTGTTGTGTGTGCTGAGCTTACCTGGTGTGGATACCTTCCCTCGCTTCCAAGCACGACTTAACCCCCCGGGGAAGGCAATGCCATTGTGGCAACTGGACTCTGGGGTGCCACATTACCCCTTGGTTAAATTCAGTACTCCTGGACCGAGGAAACACTTTTGTACACACAGACATAGAATGACAATAACAGTAGATAATGAACAAAGTCTCAAAAAGGAAAAAGTACAAAAAAACAAAGAGGAACAGAGCCTTAAAAATGAAAAATTACAAAAACCTAGAAAAACCTGAAAAACAGTCACTATGGGGCTTAGTCCTTTCACCTTTGGCTGGAGAAAGTTAGTTAATAAAGTGTCTTTATCACAACCAGTCCTGTGGTTCATTGGTCGCAAACTAGGGAGTGCTATAATGCTGTGATGCCACATGGCAGCACGTCCTTTGTGGGTGGAGACTGGAGAGATCGCGCTCTACTCTCCCAACACAATTTCCACCAGCAACTAGCACTGCTCGTATGCACCTTACCGGGGCATCGGTGGAGCCGACTCTTTCTGTTGTTCTTGAGCTGTAATTTTAAAGCTAAATTGATGGTATACAATTAAAGAACTAATTTGCTGCTTATAATCACTGCTGCCAATAAATGGTGTAAAAGGCAGAAGTCGCTGAGGCCCAAGATTGGCTGCAGTGGTTATGAGCTTTGTAGTTGTCAATCAGCACTGCATTCAATCAACAACGCAACAGAGAGACATCACCGATCCCCGGGAGACGAGGAAAAGCTCAATTTGTTACTTCATCAGTCTGCGAGTCTATGGACTACTAAAGGATGGAAGTGTATTATCAGCAGCAAACAGAGAGAAAACAGTATTGGGGTACTTTCTTGTCTAATAGCTCATCATAATGAGCAATACCAACTGTTTTGGAGACGGACTATGGGCTCCTCACCTTTTGGGCCCCTGTGCGGATTCACAGATTGCACCAATGATATGTCCGTCCCCGCATGCCTAGAAACCTATATGACATCTGAAGAGCCTCTTCTAAAGGCAAGAAGGGCTCTCATAAGCACATATGTGTAGAGCTTCTACCTTTCATGATTTGGAAATTCAAGCAAATTGTGCTATATATTTAAAGGCAACTTTTGTTTAAGAGTAGATGATCCAGTTGCCTAGAGGGTTATACAACACCTAGAAAGTGGACTTCCTGCAATTCTGCATGCAAATTTAGTGTAAGAATTGATGGTACACTTGGCTAAAGTGTTGTGGGATATCAGAAGTCTTTCTTGCAAAGGATGTTTGATGAAGAAGCTTGTGCCTTTGAAATTGGGACACCCTGCTGTCTATGTTACGTCTCCGACCATCACTTTCAGGGCTCATTCAGACCACCGTATAATGAACAAGTGCTGTGCAGTGTTTGATCAGCTAGCACTCGGACCAATGTTCCAACTCCAAAATATTTCCCAGATCCATACATTCCTTCACCAAGAATCTGCAAAACCACTACTGCATGCCCTCATCATCTCCCACCTGGATTACTGTAACCTCCTTTTTCTCTGCACCCCCCACCAGCACTCTTGCACCCCTACAATCTATCCTGAACTCTGCTGCCTGACTAATCCAGCTGTCTTCCTGCTATTCCCCGGCCTCTCCTCTTTGTTAACCCCTTCACTGGCTCCCCATTGCCCAATGACTCTAGTTCCAAACCCTTACTATGACAAACAAAGCCATCCACAACCTGTCTCCTCCATATATCTGTGACCTAGTCTCCTGATACTTACCTATATGCAACCTGCGATCTGCTCTTCTCCCCTTTTATCTTATTGTCCTCTTTTTTCATCTACTGTATCCTCACCCATCCCTTGTAGACTGTAAGCCCTCGTGGTCAGGGTCCTCTCTCCTCCCCTACTTAATCCTCACCCATCTTTTGTAGACTTTGAGCTCTCAAAGGTAGGGTCCTCTCTCCTCCACTGCTGTATCCTCACTCATCCCTTGTAGACTGTGAGCCCTCATGGGCAGGGTCCTCTCTCCTCACCTATTGTATCCTCACCCATCCCTTGTAGACTGTGAAGCCTCACAGGTAGGTTCCTGTCTCCACAACCATCCCTTGTAGGCTGTGAGTCCCCGTGGGCAGGGTCCTTTTCCCTCACCTACTATATCCTCACCCATCCCATGTACACTGTGAGCCCTCACAGGCATGGTTCTCTCTCCTCACCTACTGTAGCCTCACCCATCCATTGTAGACTGATTTTCGTGAGCTAACAGAAAGGAGAAGATGGAGAAATTTTATTCTCTATCTTCTCCATCCTCCGAGAGAATCGGATCACACTGTCGGGTCAGAATTTACTCCAAGAATCATTTACATAATGGATCTGGTTCTCTCAGTAGAGAGCATCTATGGTCCTGTAACTGCAGCCATAATCTTCTAGCTGGCATCATTTCTGTAACTTCCCTTTAAATAGATTTACGTCTGGAGCACTACACAAAGCAAGAGACAGGGGAAACACCGGGGACAAAAATTCAGTGGCGGGCCCTGCTTGGAAATGGGGGAAAGGAGACCTCCTGCACTCACCTGTGGCTGTGCATTGCTTTCCCTACCGTCCCTAAACGGGTTCTTTCACCCTGTCGCTGAGCAGGATACCTAGTCCCTCGCTGGCCCTTATGTTAACCCACAATAGGGAGATGGCTGGTGGGAGCACTAGTCTCAACCACTGCACTAAAATCAACAAGAGGGGAAGGGCAGACAGACAGGGAAATGACAAAAGCAACTTCACGCCAGCTGGCATACTCCTAGGCAGCAGATGACTTGGTAACAGTCAGTAGCTTCTTCACCAAAGGTAGTTTGACCAGAAATGGAGTTCTATCACCAGCAAGAAAATGCTGGATCATGTGATCATGTAAAGGAGATGGGAGTGATCACATAGTAACCACATTTTGGAAAAGAACTAAGGAGCTTTGCTAGCAACAGAAACTGACATTAACTCCTACACTGCCAAAGAAAGAAACACCTTTAATATGAAGTCTCAACTATCGGATATATTTGACAGGGGAGAACCTCCACGATGACATCACTAGTCACCCAATATCAACATTTATCTTACAGGATAAATATAATACAAATATTTATGTGTTCACATCGGCCCAGCTATCGTTGCCTTGACTACACCGGAGCGCCGGCTAATATCCCGGCGTTATATTTCCCGGCGTAGCGTCTATACACTGTATTTAAATAATGCGGGAGATTAGACGTGAAGCTTTTGCTATGAAAAGTGTGAAGTTTTGAGATCTCTTCGCTTTGCAAACTTGTGTTGTCATGCTCATTATATAAGCGAAAATTACAATGGAGCCGCGCTGGTTTGCCAAGCACCTGAATATTTATACATATTTAAATTAAAGAAGCATTGTCTTGGAAATGTACGTGTTCTGACACTTAAAAAAGAAACAAAGTTGTCCTTGAATCTAATAACCTTTATTTAAACATGACAGCGGGAAGCGCTATTATTCACTGGGGCGTTAGTGCTCCACATTCACTCAAAGGGATTTTATTTCGGCTTTGTACATTTTTTGTGATTTTTTCCAGATATACATTGTTTACAATATACCTTACATTTTTAATTTCCATATAAGAATTTCCATTTGAGTTTGAAGAGGTTTTCATGATTTTCAAAGTATAACACCCCCCTCGTCACTTATGGGCTTTGATACATTGTTACTAAGGGGCATGTGTTGACAAGGTTGATTATAGGGGACATATGTGTAAAGGGAACGGGACTATACCAGACACGAACTATAGTCTAAGGTGGCGCTATTTATCGGGAATGATGGCAGGACTCCAAGCAGCTGAGTATGGAAAGCTAGTAAAGGAGTTTATGATGGGCTCCTCCAAATGAATGACGAAGAGAGAACATATCTGGGTCTCCTTAGTCATGAATTCTACATTGCCCAATGTTTTGACCTTTGATGGAGTAGTACAACATACTTAGTCAGCTAAAATACATTCTTTATTTTGCACACTTTTTGGCTAAATAGTTAACAGGGCTGACTTGCAGCACTAGGGTCACGAATATAAGACTGCAGCATTGGGGTCCTCGGTTTATATCTGCAGCATCGGGGCCATGGGTTGGTATAAGCAGCATCGGGGCCCTGGGTTTGTATTTACAGCATCGGGGTTATAGATTTGTTTCTGCAGCACTGGGTCCTGGATTTATATCTGCAGCATTGGGGTCCTGGATTTATATCTACAGCATCGGGGTCCTGGATTTATATCTGCAGCATCGGGGTCTTGAGTTTATATCTGCAGCACTGGGGTCATGGGTTTGCATCTGCAGCACCAGGGTTCTAGATTTATATCTGCAGCACTGGGGTCCTGGGTTTGTATCTGGAGCACCAGGGTTCTAGATTTATATTTGCAGCACTGGGGTCTTGGGTTTGTATCTGCAGCACCAGGGTTCTAGATTTATATTTGCAGCACTGGGGTCATGGGTTTTGCATCTGCAGCACTGGGGTCCTGGGTTTGTATCTGGAGCACCAGGGTTCTAGATTTATATTTGCAGCACTGGGGTCCTGGGTTTGTATCTGCAGCACCAGGGTTCTAGATTTATATTTGCAGCACTGGGGTCCTGGGTTTGTATCTGCAGCACCAGGGTTCTAGATTTATATTTGCAGCACTGGAATCTTGGGTTTGTATCTGCAGCACCAGGGTTCTAGATTTATATCTGCAGCACTGTGGTCCTGAGTTTGTATCTGCCTTATCGGGGTCCTAGATTTATATTTGCAGCACCTGGGTCCTGGATTTATATCTGCAGCAATGGGGGTCATTGGTTTGTATCTGCTGCACCGGGGCCTTAGATATATATTTGCAGCACTGGAGTCCTGGGTTAACATCTGCAGCATCGGGATTCTGGGTTTATATCTGCAGCATCGGTGTCCTGGATTTATATATGCAGCATCAGGGTCCTGTGTTTAGTTTATATCTACTGCACCGGGTCCTGAGTTTATAACTGCAACATCAGGGTCCTCAGTTTATATCTGCAGCACCAAGGTCCTAGGTTTGTATCTGGAGCAACAGGGTCCTGGGTTTTTATCTGTAGCATAGGGGTCCAGGGTTTATATCTGCAGCATTGGGCTCCTGGGTTTATACGGTATCTGCAGAACCAGGGTCCTGGTATCTGCAACAACGGGGTCCTTAGATTATGTCTGCCGCACCTGGAACCTGGGTGTATATATGCAGCTGAGATACCAGTCATCACATTGACAAAAAGAAGTAGAATAAACAAACGTTCAGGTCATGTACCAGGAGAGCACATCAAGACGGGGATAAACCAAGGTGTAGTAAATTCATGGTCCGAGGTTAGTTACCTAGAGAGGAGAGGGTCAGAACAGAGGTACAAGACAAAAAAATGATCAAACACAAGAAGGTCAGGCCGCAAAAGATCAATCCCCAGAGCACAGATGCAAGAGGTCAAACTAGTACGACAGAGCAGAAACTAAGACTGCAGTGCTCTGGGGAAAATAGCACATCTAAAAAGCTGAGCAATTACAGAAGACAAGGAGCACCAGCAAAAATCCAGCACCTCCCAGAAAGACATTGGGCAACTGAGCTGTCAATCAGAACCCCAACAGCCCAGCATATTGGGTGATTGACTGAGCTGGCAATCACCTAGCCCAGCACATGAATGCAAAGTGGATTAATTGTGACAGGAGCATTGGGATCCTGGGTTTACATCTACAACATGAGGTCCTAGGTTTGTGTGTGCATGATCCGAATCATGGGTTTATATCTGCAGCCCCGGGGCCCTGGTTTAGGTCTGCAGCAGCAGAGGCCTGGGTTTACATCTGCAGCAGCGTGGTCCTGGGTTTTATCTGCAGCACCAGGGTCCTGGGTTTATATCTGCAGCACCAGGGTCCTGTGTTTATATCTGCAGCACCAGGGTCCTGGGTTTATATCTGCAGCACCAGGGTCCTGGGTTTATATCTGCAGCACTAGGTCCTGGGTTTATATCTGCAGCACCAGGGTCCTGGGTTTATATCTGCAGCACCGGGTCCGGGTTTATATCTGCAGCACTAGGTCCTGGGTTTTTATCTGCAGCACCAGGGTCCTGGGTTTATACCTGCAGCACCAGGGTCCTGGGTTTATATCTGCAGCACCAGGGTCCTGGTTTATATCTGCAGCACCAGGTCCTGGGTTTATATCTGCAGCACCAGGGTCCTGGGTTTATATCTGCAGCACCAGGGTCCTGGGTTTATATCTGCACACCGGGGTCCTGGGTTTATATCTGCAGCAACACGGGTCCTGGGTTTATATATCTGCAGCATCAGGGTCCTGGGTTTATATCTGCAGCACCGGTACCCTGGATTTATATCTGCAGCACCAGGGTCCTGGGTTTATATCTGCAGCACTAGGTCCGGGGTTTCTATCTTCAGTACCGGGGTCCTAGATTTATATTTGCAGCACAGGGATCTGGATTTATATCTGCAGCACCGGGGTCCTTGGTTTGTATCTGCAGCACCAGTGTCCTAGGATAATATGTGCAGCACCAGGATCCTGAGTTTATATCTACAGCACCGGGGTCCTGAGTTTATATCTGCAACATCAGAGTCCTGAGTTTATATTTGCAACATCAGGGTCCTGAGTTTATATCTGCAACATCAGGGTCCTTAGTTTGTATCTGCAGTACCAGGGTCTTGAAATTATATCTGTAGCACAGGGGTCCACTGTTTATATTTGCAGCACTGGAGTCCTGGTTTTATATCTTCAGCACAGGGGTCCTGGTTTGTATCTTCAGCACCGGGGTCCTAGATTTATATTTGCAACATGGGGATCTGGATTTATAACTGCAACAACGGGAGTCCTGGGTTTATATCTTCAGCACAGGGGTCCTGGGTTTATATCTGCAACATCAGGGTCCTGGATTTATGCCTGCTAAACTGGGGCCATGAATATAAAACTGCAGCATTGGGCTCCTGGGTTTATATCTGCAGAACCGAGGTCCTGGATTTATATCTGCAACAAGGGGGTCCTTGGTTTATGTCTGCTGCACTGGAGTTCTTTGTTTATATCTGCAGAACAAAATATTGGGAAAGCCCACTCACTTTGAACTAGGGGACCTGACCTTTGTTCTTCTTGATACTCAATATTTTTTTTCTCAATTGCTACCCGATTTCTTCTGTCCCTACTGGATGTGACCTGCTCCATTCACGGACAGTGCAGATGAAGTCCATGGAGCCTCGGTTAAGAGTCTACAACATGGACACCAGCCAGTTATCCCACCAGGGAAGGACCTAGCCCAGGGTATTAGTAGCCCTTAAGTCACTATCCAGCCCTTGCGAGCTTGAAGATATGGCCAGGGGTTTACCATGGACTAGGTATCCAACCACAGACAGCTGTTTCGGGGTTGTTGCCCCTCATCAGTGTGGCGCAGGATTCTGGCTGGGTGGAAGCAATGCTTGATAGACAGACATCACAAAGCAACCACTGACCTTGTGGAGACCAGCGGAAGATAACACTGCGGGCACCAGTTAAAGCACTCAAACACAGTGAATCCCAAAGTGCATTGCTCCCTAGAATTTGAATATGCAGATGAAGTTCATGGAGCCTCGGTTAAGAGTCTACAACATGGACACCAGCCAGTTATCCCACCAGGGAAGGACCTAGCCCAGGGTATTAGTAGCCCTTAAGTCACTATCCAGCCCTTGCGAGCTTGAAGATATGGCCAGGGGTTTACCATGGACTAGGTATCCAACCACAGACAGCTGTTTCGGGGTTTTTGCCCCTCATCAGTGTGGCGCAGGATTCTGGCTGGGTGGAAGCAATGCTTGATAGACAGATAGACTTTGGGATTCACTGTGTGAGTGCTTTAACTGGTGCCCGCAGTGTTATCCTCCGCTGGTCTCCACAAGGTCAGTAGTTGCTTTGTGATGTCTGTCTATCAAGCATTGCTTCCACCCAGCCAGAATCCTGCGCCACACTGATGAGGGGCAACAACCCCGAAACAACTGTCTGTGGTTGGATACCTAGTCCATGGTAAACCCCTGGCCATATCTTCAAGCTTGCAAGGGCTGGATAGTGACTTAAGGGCTACTAATACCCTGGGCTAGGTCCTTCCTTGGTGGGATAACTGGCTGGTGTCCATGTTGTAGACTCTTAACCGAGGCTCCATGGACTTCATCTGCATATTCAAATTCTAGGGAGCAATGCACCTTGGGTTTCACTGTGTTTGAGTGCTTTAACTGGTGCCCGCAGTGTTATCCTCCGCTGGTCTCCACAAGGTCAGTGGTTGCTTTGTGATGTCTGTATCAAGCATTGCTCCCACCCAGCCAGAATCCTGCGCCACACTGATGAGGGCAACAACCCTGAAACAGCTGTCTGTGGTTGGATACCTAGTCCATGGTAAACCCCTGGCCATATCTTCAAGCTCGCAAGGGCTGGATAGTGACTTAAGGGCTACCAATACCCTGGGCTAGGTCCTTCCCTGGTGGGATGTCATTCACGGACAGTGTCCTGCACCCATTATGCATCACCAGTTAATTATTTTGGGCAACATTTTGGGAGCCAAGAATCCCTAAACTGAGCGTCCGGTGACATCACAGTCTCGGCCTTCTCAGCTGTAAATTGAATTTCTCGTGATTCCAAAATATCTTTCCTAATTATCGCCCAGATAAGACAAAATTGTCCAGTTTTCGGTGGTCAGAACGGAAACATCCATCTCTTCAGAAGTTTCTATTTTAAGTCGTATTTCGACATTTTCTATTTATTTATCGTCCTTCATCTATTTGAAACGATTAATTCTATTTAAACAGACATCTCCTATCTCAACCCCATGAAAGTGGACCGAGATTAGCCCAAAATATAGCTCATTGCATTTTTAATAACGCCTCATTAGCCTGCCTTTTATTAGGTCATTTTCTGGTAATGGGGGTGAAAAGACACTGGCCTTAGCTGGGATTTAAACTTTTTATATATTATGATTTTCTGAGGACTCTGAGTTTCCTTACAGAATATGAAGACGTCTTCAGCTTCACAGACATTTACAAAAAGCTCAAAAACTTGAGGACTAAATACAGATACTGTAGATTAGGTGATGACCACTGCCGGTCACATAACTTCCATTGGTTGATCATCAGGTATCTTCTGAATTAGCTAGCATAGGATTTGTGCACAATGCCTGACCGGTGCCAACAAATGCCACCTAGGCAGCACCTCATTAGAAAGCAAGAGGCCCTGGTGAGCCCATTTAACCCCTTCACAACCTTGGACATCCTGGTAGATCCGATGCGAGCTCACATCATTCCCTCCACATTAGCTGATCTGATCAGCCGACACGTGCAGCTAACAGATGATCCGATCAGCCAACACGTGAAGCTAACAGATAATCTGATCAGCTGACACGTGCAGCTAACAGATGATCCGATCAGCCGACACGTGCAGCTAGCAGATGATCTGATCAGCCGACAAGTGCAGCTAACAGATGATTTGATCAGCCGACACATGCAGCTTACAGATGATCTGATCAGCTGACGTGTGCAGCTAACAGATGATCTGATCAGCCAACACGTGCAGATAACAGATGATCTTATCAGCCGACACATGCAGCTAACAGATGATCTGATCAGCCGACACGTGCAGCTAACAGATAATCTTATCAGCGGACATGTGCAGTTAACAGATGAGCTGATAAGCTGACACGTGCAGCTAACAGCTGATCTGATAAGCCGACACGTGCAGCTAACAGACGATCTGATCAGCTGACACATGCAGCTAACAGATGATCTGATTAGCTGATATGTGCATCTAACAGATGATCTGATCAACCGACATGTGCAGCTAACAGATGATCTGATCAGCCAGCACGTGCAGCTAACAGATGATCTGATCAGCCAGCATGTGCAGCTAACAGATGATCCGATCAGCCGACACATGCAGCTAGCAGATGATCCGATCAGCCGACACGTGTAGCTAACAGTTGATCTGATCAGCTGACACATGCAGCTAACAGATGATCTGATCAACTGACATGTGCAGCTAACAGATGATCTGATCAGCCAGCACGTGCAGCTAACAGATGATCTGATCAGCCAGCACGTGCAGCTAACAGATGATCTGATCAGCTGACAAGTGCAGCTAACAGATGATCCAATCAGCCGACACGTGTAGCTAACAGATAATCTGATTAGCCGACACATGCGGCTAACAGATGATCTGATCAGCCGACACATGCGGCTAACAGATGATCTGATCAGACGACACATGCAGCAAAAAGCTAATCCACCCACCGCTGTTGACCCCTTCGATAATACTGTCAAACAAAGCACGTTCTAAAGTGGCAGTGTTCGCCCGCAACAGGAACCCCATAACGTGATCACGGGAGGTCAATGTGTTGCTATATAAGCCAGGGGTCAGATGAGGACCCTGTTGCTGTCATGACTCACTTCCTGTGGATGTCCGCAGAGCGCCGGCATTTACAGGAGATGATCATTTCTGCAGTGCAGCGACGTGCCTCTGTACAGCACAAGGGATAGGGCTACGCAATCTTCAGTCACCTTAACTAAAATAAAGTAAAAGTGGAAAAAAAGTTTTTAAAAATATGAAAAAAAAGCATAAAAAGTTCAAATCACCCCCCTTTTGCCCCATTGAAAATAAGACTATTATAAAAAAATATACACACATTAGGTATCGCAGCATTCAGAAATGCCCGATCTATCAAGATATAATGTTAAATAATCAGATCTGGAAACTGTGTAATCAAAAAAAATCAAAATGACAAGATTAAGTTTTTTTTGGTCGCCGCAACATTGCAATAACGGGCAAGTAAAACACCACATCTAAACAAAAATGGTATAATTAGAAACACCAGCTCAAGATGCAAAAAATAAGCCATCACACAGCCCCAGATCCCGAAAAATGAGGACGGTACAGGTCATGGAACAAGCGCAAATATTCTATTTATTTTTTCTCTTTTTACAAAGTTCTGATTTTTTTTCACTAGTTAGATAAAATTAAAAGTAACACGTTTGATACCAATGAACTTGTATCGACCCGAGTCATCATACTGACTTTTCTATTTTACCATATAGTAAATATAATAAATAAAATACCCAAAAAACAACAATGACATTGTACTGTTTTTGCAATTTCACTGCACTTGGAATTTGTTTCCCATTTTCCAGTACACTATATGGTAAATAGAATGATGTCATTCAAAAGCACAACTCGTCCCGCAAAAAAAAAAGTCCTCAAATGTCTATATTAATAGAAAAATAGAAAAGTTATGGCTCTAGGAAGAAGGGGAGGAAAAAAGGGAAAGGACTAAAAAAAAGGGCAAGGACTAAAAAAGGGAAAGAATTAAAAAAATAGAAAGGACAAAAAAGGGAAAGAACAAAAAAAAGCGAAAGTTCAAAAAAGGGAAAGGACAAAAAAAAGGGAAAGAACAAAAACGGGAAAGGACAAAAAAAGGGAAAGGACAAAAAAGGGAAAGGACAAAAAAAAGGGAAAGAACGAAAAAGGAAAAGGCAGGGTCATGAAGGGTTTCAATGGATCAACCACTCAACATAATAGAAAAATATCTAAATATCATTTGTCTAATAAAGATTTTTTTTTTACACTTCAAAAAATACTTCTCTCATCATAGACGTCCCAATCCGATATCAGCAGAGTACTTATGGGTGCACTTTGGGTTTGGGTCCTACACAGGACAGTCT
Organism: Allobates femoralis; assembly: GCA_033576535.1. NCBI lineage: Eukaryota > Metazoa > Chordata > Amphibia > Anura > Aromobatidae > Allobates > Allobates femoralis. The sequence continues at coordinate 119,740,414 of JARQOC010000010.1, forward strand.
TTCATGGGCCGGAATGTGACTGGAGTAGTGAATTCCGTCAGCTACATGATTGTCTGATTTCAAAAGTGGAGTCAGCCCCCTTTTCTGTCATAGCCGAGGCACAGACTGCCCCCTGGAGAAGCTAACATGAAACGTGTATCGGGGCTGGGACTCAGCCTGGGATACCTGGAGTAATGGGTGAGCTATAGGAGGGTTTATACTTATAATGTTGTCCCTGTGCATATGGTAGGTACTTTGTCTGGTCACTGTGATCATACACTGATACATAGGGATCACTGGGGGGAGCTCACAGCTTATATTTCGAGCATTATTTTCAATGTATTGATAGTATGCAGCGAGCTCCCCCTAGTCGCAGTAGTTGGCAGAAAGCATTTCATGATGTAACTGACTGGGATTTTGTTTGCTGTGTCAGTAAATCTGAGTTCTAATTGCTGCAAAAATATTTAATCAAATTAATCTGCACAAAATTGTAAAGTTTTTGGAATGGCATTAAGGTTTACAATTAGCTGATCCTAAGTTACCTCCTTTATTATACTCCAGAGCTGCACTCACTATTCTGCTTGGTGCAATCACTTTGTACATACATTACATTACTGATCCTGAGTTACCTCCTGTATTATACTCCAGAGCTGCACTCGCTATTCTGCTGGTGCAGTCACTGTGTACATACATTACATTACTGATCCTGAGTTACCTCCTGTATTATACTCCAGAGCTGCACTCACTATTCTGCTGGTGCAATCATTGTGTACATACATTACATCACTGATCCTGAGTTACCTCCTGTATTATACTCCAGAGCTGCAGTCACTATTCTGCTGGTGCAGTCACTGTGTACATACATTACATCACTGATCCTGAGTTACCTCCTGTATTATACTCCAGAGCTGCACTCACTATTCTGCTGGTGCACTCACTGTGTACATACATTACATTACTGATCCTGAGTTACCTCCTGTATTATCCTCCAGAGCTGCACTCACTATTCTGCTGGTGCAGTCACTGTGTACATACATTACATTACTGATCCTGAGTTACCTCCTGTATTATACTCCAGAGCTGCATTCACTATTCTGCTGGTGCAGTCACTGTGTACATACATTACATTACTGATCCTGAGTTACCTCCTGTATTATACTCCAGAGCTGCACTCACTATTCTGCTGGTGCAGTCACTGTGTACATACATTACATTACTGATCCTGAGTTACCTCCTGTATTATACTCCAGAGCTGCACTCACTATTCTGCTAGTGCAGTCACTGTGTACATACATTACATTACTGATCCTGAGTTACCTCCTGTATTATCCTCCAGAGCTACACTCACTATTCTGCTGGTGCAGTCACTGTGTACATACATTACATTACTGATCCTGAGTTACCTCTTGTATTATACTCCAGAGCTGCACTCACTATTCTGCTGGTGCAGTCACTGTGTACATACATTACATTACTGACCCTGTACTGATCCTGTATTATACTCCAGAGCTGCACTCAGTATTCTGCTGGTGCAGTCACTGTGTACATACATTACATTACTGATCCTGAGTTACCTCTTGTATTATACTCCAGAGCTGCACTCACTATTCTGCTGGTGCAGTCACTGTGTACATACATTACATTACTGACCCTGTACTGATCCTGTATTATACTCCAGAGCTGCACTCACTCTTCTGCTGGTGCAGTCACTGTGTACATACATTACATTACTGATCCTGAGTTACCTCCTGTATTATACTCCAGAGCTGCACTCACTATTCTGCTGGTGCAGTCACTGTGTACATACATTACATTACTGATCCTGAGTTACCTCCTGTATTATCCTCCAGAGCTGCACTCACTATTCTGCTGGTGCAGTCACTGTGTACATACATTACATTACTGATCCCGAGTTACCTCCTGTATTATACTCCAGAGCTGCACTCACTATTCTGCTGGTGCAGTCACTGTGTACATACATTACATTGCTGATCCTGAGTTACCTCCTGTATTATACTCCAGAGCTGCACTCGCTATTCTGCTGGTGCAGTCACGATGTACATACATTACATTACTGATCCGGAGTTACCTCCTGTATTATAGCCCAGAGCTGCACTCACTATTCTGCTGGTGCAGTCACTGTGTACATACATTACATTACTGATCATGAGTTACCTCCTGTATTATACTCCAGAGCTGCACTCACTATTCTACTGGTGCATTCCATCATAATACAGTTTCTAGCTCTGTTTCTTTAATTGCAGATCCTAATTAGTGAGATGGTTAAAAAACAAAGAATGGCGGGCAGATCACCTTTCCCTATAGCTGTAATGATACATTTCCACTCCGCTAACAGCTTGTGCCTTCTATACATCCTTAACTAGTCCGCGGAGGCCCATGCATCATGAAATCAGCTTCTATAAAGATTCGGTGATTACAAGTCTGTCTGAACATTGTGTATTGAAGTATGTGATGTGCTAATTAATTATGTCTAATACATTACCTGCTGATCCTAAGAGAGGGACTTTCTGGCTTTTTACAGCTTTTTTGCTGTGGGCATAAAGACACAGAGGGGCGTCAGGTGGATGTGAGCGAGATATAAAAGGAGATGAGAAATGCAAGGTCTGGAGGGAATCTCCAGCTATAATGGGTCACTTATTGCTGCAGGATGCGCAGAATGGGACAGAATACAACTTACTGCACCAGGCTGACGACAAGCGCTCTGTACACGGACATCTCCATCCTCTTATAATATCCCTATGTGTTCATATTCATTACCAGCACACAAAGACCCCCTTTTTTGCCTTGGTACAGCCGAAGACAGATGGTTTATTTTTATCACTCTATAAAGCTAGGCAATAAAATGATGAAATAGATGTTTGTCCGGCGATGTCATTATCAACCCCCCCAAACTTCACTACAACCACATAGAGCAGCTCCAATATCGGCAAAACATCCTGAGCTGGAGAAAAGGATACGGAGAGAGGACATGGGCGGCATGTGATAGAGCGCCGGTATTCTGATAGGAAGATATGTGACTAAACATTCAGTATACATACATTACTGATCCGGAGTACTCCTGTATTATCTCAGAGCTGCATCATATCTGCTGGTGCAGTCACGTGTACATACATACATTACTGATCCTGAGTTACCTCCTGTATTATACTCCAGAGCTGCACTCACTATTCTGCTGGTGCAGTCACTGTGTACATACATTACATTACTGATCCTGAGTTACCTCCTGTATTATACTCCAGAGCTGCACTCACTATTCTGCTGGTGCAGTCACTGTGTACATACATTACATTACTGATCCTGAGTTACCTCCTGTATTATACTCCAGAGCTGCACTCACTATTCTGCTGGTGCAGTCACTGTGTACATACATTACATATGATCCTGAGTTACCTCCTGTATTATCACTCCAGAGCTGCACTCACTATTCTGCTGGTGCAGTCACTGTGTACATACATTACATTACTGATCCTGAGTTACCTCCTGTATTATACTCCAGAGCTGCACTCACTATTCTGCTGGTGCAGTCACTGTGTACATACATTACATTACTGATCCTGAGTTACCTCCTGTATTATACTCCAGAGCTGCACTCACTATTCTGCTGGTGAGTCACTGTGTACATACATTACATTACTGATCCTGAGTTACCTCCTGTATTATACTCCAGAGCTGCACTCACTATTCTGCTGGTGCAGTCACTGTGTACATACATTACATTACTGATCCTGAGTTACCTCCTGTATTATACTCCAGAGCTGCACTCACTATTCTGCTGGTGGAGTCACTGTGTACATACATTACATTACTGATCCTGAGTTACCTCCTGTATTATACTCCAGAGCTGCACTCACTATTCTGCTGGTGAGTCACTGTGTACATACATTACATTACTGATCCTGAGTTACCTCCTGTATTATACTCCAGAGCTGCACTCACTATTCTGCTGGTGCAGTCACTGTATACATACATTACATCACTGATCCTGAGTTACCTCCTGTATTATACCCAGAGCTGCACTCACTATTCTACTGGTGCAGTCACACTGTACATACATTACATTACTGATCCTGATTACCTCCTGTATTATACTCCAGAGCTGCACTCACTATTCTACTGGTGCAGTCACATGTACATACAGCTTTGGCAAAAATTAAGTGATCACTGCAAAATGTTCAGTTTCTCTGATGTTTCTCTTTATTGTACATTGCTCTCAAACAATGCAAAAGGAAACAACTTCATATTCACTTAGAAACAACAATACTAATGTTTTAACTCAGGAAGAGTTCAAAAATCAATATTTAGTGGAATAACCATGATTTTTAATCACAGCTTTCATGTGTCTTGGCAGCTTTCCACCAGTCTTTCACACTGCTTTTGGGTGACCTTATGCCACTCCTGGCACAAACATTTAAGCAGTTCTTCTTTGTTTGATGGCTTGTGACTATCCATCTTCCTCTTGATTACATTCTATAGGTTTTCAATGGGGTTCAGGTCTGGAGATTGGGCTGGACATGACAGGGTCTTGATGTGGTACTCCTTCATCCACACATTGATTGACCTAGTTGTGTGGCATGGGGCATTGTCCTGCTGGAAAGACCAGTCTTCAGAGTTGGGGAACATTGCCTGAGCCGAAGGAAGCAAGTGTTTTTCCAAGGATAACCTTGTATGCGGCTTGATTCATTCGTCCATGTAAAGACTAACCTGCCCAATTCCAGCCTTGCTGAAGCATCCCCAGATTATCACCGATCCTCCACCAAGACACTGTGGCTTGTAAGCCTATCCAGGTCTCCGTCTATCCATTAGACGACCAGGTGTTGGGCATAGCTGAAAATTACACCATGTTCCAAATTTTTATGCAAATGTTCTTTTTCTCTGATTTTCCTAAATGGCCGATGCAAATAACAGTCAATGTAATAAAAGTCATCACCCGATAGAGTATACATCGAATTGTATTGAAGAAACCTCCCAATAATGACAGAATAATTTTCAAAATTAAAACAAACTCTAAATTAAATAAATAAAATAAACTGTTCCAAATTATTAGGCACAGTAGAGTTTCTAAACATTTGATATGTTTGAAAGAACTGAAAATGCTCATTTGTTGAATTTGCAGCATTTGGAGGTCAGATTCACTGAAATAATAAGCTATTTAACTCCAAAACATCCTAACAGGCCAAGTTACATGGTAACATAGGAACCATACTTTGATATCACCTTCACAATTCTTGCATCCATTGAACTTGTGAGTTTCTGGAGAGTTTCTGCTTGTATTTCTTTGGATGATGTCAGAATAGCCTCCCAGAGCTGCTGTTTTGATGTGAACTGCCTCCCACCCTCATAGATCTTTTGCTTGATTATACTCCTAAGGTTCTCTATGGGTTGAGGTCAGGGGAAGATGGTGGTCACACCATGAGTTTATCTCCTTTTATGCCCATAGCAGCCAATGGCACAGAGGTATTCTTTGCAGCATGAGATGGTGCATTGTCATGCATGAAGATGATTTTGCTCCTGAAGGCACATTTCTGCTTTTTGTACCATGGAAGAAAGTTCTCAGTCAGAAACTCTATATACTTTACAGAGGTAATTTTCACACCTTCAGGAACCTTAAAGGGGCCTACCAGCTGTTTCCCCATGATTCCAGCCCAAAACATGACTCCTCCACCTCCTTGCTGACGTCGCAGCCTTGTTGGAACATATGACCATTCACCAACCATCCACTACTCCATCCATCTGGACCATCCAGGGTTGCTCGGCACTCATCAGTAAACAAGACTGTTTGAAAATTAGTCTTCATGTATGTCTGGGCCCACTGCAACTGTTTCTGTTGTGAGCACTGTTTAGGGGCGGCCGAATAGTAGGTTTATGCACCACCAGCCTTTGAAGGATCCTACACCTTGAGGTTCGAGGGTCTCCAAAGGCACCAGCAGCTTCAAATATTTGTTTGTTGGTTTGTAAGGCCTTTTTAGCAGCTTCTCTCTTAATCTGATGAACTTGCCTGGAAGAAAACTTCCTCATTCTGCCTTTATCTGCACGAAAAAATCTGTGCTCAGAATCAGCCACAAATCTCTTCACAGTACGATGATCACGCTTATGTTTTCGTGCAATATCTAATGTTTTCATCCCTTGTCCAAGGCATTGCACTATTTGTTGCTTTTCGGCAGCAGAGAGATCCTTTGTCTTTCCCATGTTATTTTAAAACTGTAGCCTGCGTAATATTATAAAGCATCCAGTTTTCCTTTTATTGGGCTCACCTGCCAAACTAAATATCACATGTATCTGAGATTGATTTCAGTGATCCAAAGAATCCTGAGACACAGTACCATCAATGGGTTTCAAAGACAAAAAAAAAACCCTATGACTCTTAAAACCAATTTGCATAATAATTTGGAACACGGTGTAGACACATCAGAGAAGATTACCTTACTCCAGTCCAATCCTTATGGTCTTTGGCAAACTTCAGCCTGGCTCTCCTTTGCTTCTCATTGATTAAAGGCTTTTTTCTAGCTATACATGACTTGAGCCCTGCCTCTGTTACGAACTGTTCTTGCCATGCACTTCACCCCAGCTGCCATTTGCCATATCTTATGTAGTTCACTTGATGTTATCCTGCAGTTGCTGAGTGACATTCGAATAAGATGACGGTCATCCCTTTCGCCCTCTGCCGGTCTGTAGCTTAGTTGTCCCCAATGTCTGCTGCTTGACCCTGTTGTAATGGACTGCCGTCTTTGAAATTTTAAGGATGGTGGCAACATAACGCTCATTGTATCCCTAGTAAAGCCAGAATTGAGCCCTTCTTTTCATCACTCAAGACTTTTCTTTCCAACTTCTTTGGCATGGTTAAAAGTCATTTTTTCATTCAAATTACGCTTGAGCTAATCCTAGCACTTGTTTTGCCATCCAGATAGGGGTTGGGTGGGACAGATAGGGGTTGGGTTTCTCTCATTGGTGTCCTTTATGCCCATGCTTCTCACTTCTGGAACTAGATGACACTTTTACCCCGACTGTTCGTTAGAGTCCTAATTTTGGACCTGATCCCCGACCATCACGGGGATAAACCTCCCCAGGCCGGGCTGTCACATAAATGTACCCGGCTACATATGGCGCTCTCAGCTCTACTAACAAATTAACCAAGTTGTATCGAAATCACAGTTTATATTTTCTTCGGGGAGATACAATCCAGTTCATGGATGGTGACAGATAATAAATTATATTGCGTCCACTCGCCGGCATCCGCCGTCCCCGCTATTGTCTGAGGCTGGATACAATATTCAGGTGGCTGCTCGTAGACTGCTCCTTGTATTGAAGTCAGGGAAAAAAACAATTATGATTGCAAATGCATAGTGACAAGTGATTCTGGAGATTTATATGTGCGCAGGAATACTGTAGAAAGTTTTAATATAGTAGACAGACCATCTCGGGGGCCTGGCGGTAGTTAACAAGGTGGGGGAGGGGTGGATAGAAGAAGGTCGGGGAAATTATGGATATATTCAATAAATATTTTGCAGGAAAACAGGTCGTAATTTCCATTTCTTGTTGTTTTTTTGTTTCCTGCCATCTCGGCATCAACATCAGAATGTATTCTTAGCGATGGCTTCATCGCTGAATTCCCATCAGGGCTTAGATAAGAACTGTCTATGGGACATCGTGTCTCTTGCAGCCGCGCACCGAGCGTTGACGATGCTATTTTGGGCCGCCATTTAAATAAAAGACAATTTAGCGAAAGATCAAATATGTTCCAGTGAGTGACGACAAAGGGCAGTGCTCGGAGGGCGGGGGAGGGGCTGCAAATTGCCAACTATTCACTTTCCATTGTGTCTTAGAAGAAAAGCTGCGTCTCTACCATTTGCGCTGGTGACACGCTAACGGATGGAGCCGACCTGTAAAAATAGCATCTTGTCAGATACTAGTATTCTTTGTTGACAGCGTCGCTACGTCGTACAATGCAGCGGCAGTCTTGCTCCGGAGTCGTGGGAGGGATTTTCTTGTTGACTCAGCTATTTTTCAAAAACATTTAACTTTTTATCAATCCCCCCGCAGTCAAAACAAGAGGGGAAAATTATACTTTCCCTCCATCCGAGTCACTCTGGGCTTCTCACGACGAACTCATATAATCAGGACTTTTTGTCTGTTTTGAAACGCGTGGGACAGGCATCGACTTCATGGGTAGATTGGGGAGAAGGGGCGATAGAGGAACTTTTATTTTCTTTGTATCAGTTTATGAGGGTATGGAGAGATGAAAACATTTGCACTGTGTCCGATAAGTCTTTAGATAGGAGCAGTCACCATTGGTTGCATCGTGTCATTGTTATGTTAAATGTTTAGATCAGAGGCACGTTTACATAGACTGCGTTCACATTACGTTGTATCTCCCGATCAGTAGGAGAACTAAAAAGGAATCAGCGTAATAGGGTCTTAGGCTATGTGCACACTGGACACGCTTGTGCTGTGTTTGCGCAGTGTTTTTTCAATGGGTAAAATGGAGCTCAAAGACAAGCATGTTATATAGTGGCACGCACACACAGGCAGACACACGGACACACACAGACAGAGAGACACACATAGACGACAAACACACAGACACACACAGGCAGAAACACAGACACACATGGACACACACAGGTAGAGACACTCATGGACAGACACACACACAGACAGACACATATGGACACACACACACAGGCAGAGACACACACAGGCAGAGACACAGAGACAAACACGGACACACACACAGACGGGCACACAAAGGCAGAGACGCACACAGAAATGGACACACAAAGGCAGAGACA
>JARQOC010000010.1:119749299-119765118 GCA_033576535.1 Allobates femoralis
GATGCCATCACTGTCAACCACCATACTGCTGACTTCAGCATCATCTGTCGTGACTGTTTGGCCAACAGCATGTATCACGGTGCGAAGGGTATCTGCACAGCGATGCATTTCAGCTGGATGTGCATCCATCCAGCTTATGAAGGTGCTGGAGTCAGCGGTCCCCCTGTACCCCTGAGTCTGCTCGTGGTCGCGATCCATGCCACCATGAGCTTGACGCACCTGGGAGACCCCATATCTTTAGAGTGGGGACAGAGTGCTGAGGAGCAGAATTCTCAAAGTCACCACCGCTCTGCTGACTCCATAACTGAAACATCCAGACCTACTCCTCACAAACACTGCACCCTGTCAGGAGCTTCATGGCCAAGCAGCTGCATGCAGCCGGATATCACCAAGCACAATGCCGAGTGTTGGATGGAGTAATGTAAAGCACTCATGCTATTCTGGATGAATGGGCAGAAATTTCCACAGACACCTCCAAAATCTTATAGAAAACCTAGCTGCAAAGAATGAATGACTCCATATTAAAAGGGAGTTCTGTTTTTTCCTAGCTGCAGCTTGTTTTAATAAAACAAATGGTCCTTTACTCACCTCCTTGGACCAGCACTGTCTGTGCTGCTGCTTTCGTTGACTGTTATTGTCGGCAGCACTGATCTCAGCAGCTCGCTCGAGTTCACGGTGTCATGTTGACTGCTCTGCATTCAAGTGTAATAACTCTCTGTAGTTTAAGTGGGAGTAAACGCCTTTCGCACATTCAGAGTTAATATGTAGATGTTGCTTTTCTATGGGTGAGGCGGCTCTGCAGGTGGGAAGAATGGGTTTGTTAGATGACCACACCTTTAGACTTTAAATAGTTCCCTCTTCTACCAGCAGATGTTGCTGATAGAATTTAGTCACTATAAGACCACTAGCTGAGAAGACGTGTTTGCACTTTGCGGTGACGACTTCTTGGTTTTTTCCTTCATGGGGGAGTTCCTGTGTTTTCCTGGTCCGTGGATTGAGGTGAATGTGTCTTAGCTAGGGATGAACAGGAATATAGGGCAAGGTTGGTGGCCCAGACATCCTCACCTTCAGAGGTAATTTCGGGAACAGGGTAAGTCAAGGACCTTTAGTCTAAGGATCAGACTAGCTCCCTTGATTGCCTTTAGCCCATCTTACCATCCTGCTTCCTAATTCCCTTACTCTATATCACCCTGCATGACAGACTGCATGAGACACTCCAACCTACTGAGCTCACTGATTGCCTACAGCACTATTAATGTAACTACAGAGCTACAGACAATAACAGTCACCATGGGAAATGGCAAATACTCTGTGTTGGACCCTGGGTGGGTGAGTAAAGCAAAGATTGTTACACTGAGTATGGTTTTATGAGACTGGACAACATCTTTATTGCCTATGAATGTAGAATGAGAGGTCATAAAAGCTCCCATGGGTGATAGGTGGAGGGGGCACCATACATTTATCTATAAAATAACTCATACATTGGACACTGTCTCATTCCATATATACGGACAGAACCTGCTTCGCAGCTCTCATCCAGTGTCTGATATCTTCCAGACCCAGCACCCACCACCTGGGCACAAAAAGTTTATCCATGATTCACAGTGATGAAAAAATCAGCTCCAAAAATCAGCTGAAAATCCAAATATCTATTTAGCAAATTGTTAAAAAAAAAGTTGAACACAGATCCATATGAAAGGGGTCTCTGTCAGGTCATTTTCCAATATGATACTAATAGTGCCCTTGATTAGTGCCTGGGCAGCCCTTTCAGAATATGTAAAAAGCATTACTGTAACCTTCGTAGTTCTCTTGTTATAAGCAACTTCACACCCAGCAGGCAGCTGCTTCTCTAGTCCAGTCATTTATTATTCACTCCTACCCAGGCTGGCATTCCTCCCCCCCCTCCCCCCCACCCTTCTCCCCACCCTTCTCTGTGTCTCACACATGCTTTTATTTTTCCTTTCCTTGTATTCTTGCAGTGTAGGTCAGTCATGTTACTACATGAATATTCATTCCCTGGGGAGTAGCCAGCAGAGAAGTAAGTGATCACTCACTGTGATTGACAGATGAAATGAATCTCTTTATTTGCAGATTACAGAGGATAGGGGGGTATAAATAAACAAAATACATGAATAGCTAGAGCTTCACCAGAGGATTTAGAAAATTATATCAGTTGCATATGGATTTTTGACCTGAAAGATTCACATTAAAATCAACGAACTGCAGCTTGTGTGCAGTGATGGCCCATGACCGCGCGTTCCGGATGTAAAAAACATCCTTTTGCAAAAAAGTTAATATGACGATTAATTTTCTTTCTACCCTCTACTCAAAAATAAAATAAATAAATGGTAACCAATATATCATATGTACCCCAAAAGGATCGTATTAAACACGGGTTCAAGTAAACAGTGATACTTCTTTTCAATAATTGTAAGCACAGCAGAGATCTTGAAATTGGTGGAAAAAAAATTGCAAAATAAGATATAATTGAAAATTCTAGAATATTTCAGAATGCACAACCCTAATCTCCGATTTACATGAACCGTATAATCCCTTAAAGTAACTACCGTATCTAATCTGTAGACAATAAGAATCCGAGTTGCAAAATTCCAAAAGCCGACACATAAAATGGAGAATGTGATGACGTCACCGCGATGGAGGAAAGCAGGAACTCGTCTGTCATCGGGTGCGGCCGGACAGAGGTCAGGCCGTCATTGTATGATATCGGTATGAATGATCCTCTATGAAATGCAACATTTTATAGGGAATCTGGTGCTGTAAAAAATAATTGCTCTACGTTCCTGGAATGTATTTGTGTTGGGACATTGGGGTTGAAATCATAACTCAGATACAATGTAATCACTTTATTATAATGAGTTTTGCAAACATAATAAATTCTTATTTTTAAAGGGAATGTCACCAGATTTGACCTATCAAACTATTAATACAGGCATACAGGTTATCAAATGCTGAAACAAGTCCTATATAAGTGTTTTTTAATGACTGGACAGGCATGTGACTACTGCAGGCAATCACTGGCCACAGCGGGGCAACCCATCAAAACAGTCTCATGACCATCTGGACTGACCAGGGTCTGCAGAGTCTAGGTGCGTTCTATTATGGCAGACACGGGACCGCTGCAGTGTCACACTTAGATTGTGCTGACTTTGCTGAATGCTACTGTGTGTGTTGTGTCTGCATTTCTTCAGGAGCTGCTTGAGGTACGGATGTGAAGGTCTTGTGCTCAGTTGCTGGCTAATGTGAGGGTTGGGTGTGACTCACCTGAAATCCTCTCCACCTAACCTTTAAGTAGCCTCTCCTTCCACCAGTTGTTGCTGGTGATAGAGTTTCACTCTATACCTGAAGCTGTTCTGTGCAGACCTGTTTTGTTTGTGCTGAAGTCCTTTCCTTTGGAGTTGCTGTATCCCGGTTCTGTGGAGGGAGGTGAGGGGGGAACAGCGAAGGGCTAGTGGAGGAGTTTAGGGAGAGGCTGGAGACACGAAGATTCTCACCAGAGATATCTTCGGGGTCAGGCCATTCAGGGTTCCTAGTCTAAGGTCAGACTAGTCTTCGCTGGTCACCCTGCCGTATCTGCCATTCCCTCATTAGCATTCTCACTACACTGTGACATGCAGACAATCACTGCCAGTCCAACTAGAACAAGTACAACCGATAGAATGAATTAGACTGTGTATTAAATTGTAGCAAGCACTTACAGTAGCTGAGATTGTGAGAGATGAATTTCTAATTTACTGAGAGCAAGTAGAAATATTTTACAGGGTGGACAATTAAACATAAAGTCTATTAAAAAGGTTGTGTTTTTTTTTCTAAGAGATAGATTGTAAACTTCTATTTGGATCTTTCCCAGTGGAAGCTTTTCTCTTGAAGTTATGTAACGCTATGTGTCAGTATTCTGGATCTTCTATTGGCATTTTTATGCATCCTATCGCTTTTCCAAGATAGCATTGGCTGCTTTGCTCCTGTTAATGTGATCCTGCTTCCCTGCCTTTATAAACCCTAGTCTACTGTCTAGCTCTACTTGAGTATGCGGTTTGAATTCCTGGCCTCCCCTTTGCTTTTCTTGTTTGCTAAACTTCCTACTAATCCGCTCTAGCTTTTCCAGTATATGCAGTTGAACTCCAGCAAGCACATCCGCTATCAGCTACTCTCCTGCTGCAAGCTGCCACTGTTCTGACAGCTCTGTGTCATGTAAGCCTTGTGTGCTCTGCTAGAATTTGAAGCTCCTAATGTTGATTGTGCAGTAGCAGCATTCTGGAGCTAAAGGACTTTCTTAAAGCTGCACTGCAGTACAAATATTCTGGACTGGTTTTTCTGAGATTTTCCGTTCCCAGGACTCCCTGGATGTAACTGCTCATAAATTATATTTCTATCGGCTTCTCCCTGGGTGAACTATTTCTAGAGGCTTTCTTATTGGTAACATTGTGCAAGAAATATTTCTAGAGACTAATCAATTTGCTGTGCGTTTTTGATGAACTTGCTCACTTGCTGCACATCACGTTTGTTATCTGCCGCGTGTGTTGAATACAGACTTGTTCATCTTTTAACTTGGTCTCATTGTCTCTTTGCTCCCACTGCTAATAGGTTATTGAGTTAATCCTTACAACGTATTACATATGTTTATGTTACAGGTATGTCAAGAGGCACGTATGAGGCTGTAGAGACCACTCGCAGAAGGTTGGAACGTCTGGCCAAACAGCCAAAATCCTACAATTTGCCTGTATCCCTTTAAGGGGCATTTCTCTCTTAGTGAGAACTGGAGGTCACTAGGACCCAGCTGACCTCTTATCTTCAGCTGTCTATTTATACCCCTTGTTTCCCAGGATGCACTGCTGGTGATAAATTGTCAGGTGCTAGAGGTTGCTTCCTAGCTTTGCAGTGCATCCAAGACTTTATGTTGGATTTCTGTTTGGATCTTCATAAGCTAAGTGTTTCTCCCTTCCTCTTTGTTTGTTTTCCTGGTGTGTTTCTTTAGTAGTTAGCTGGATTGACTAGTGTTCATCTGCTCAGATTCCTGTGTAGTCTTAGTTCAGAGATAGCAGGGCCAGGCAGCCGGTTCGGCGACAGTTGCGGAGACTGTATAGGGTCATTAGGGGAGCCAGGTGTCGGCGCTAGATTATCTAGGGGTTATCATCTCCCCTTTGCACTTAGCATCAGGGTCTCATTTCCTCCCCCCTGTCATCCTGCTATGAGTGTCTCACTACACCTGGCGTGACAGTTTACATCGCTCTTTAGCCTATGGTCAATGGCTCCGTCAGGGATTATGTCTGAAGCCCTGGAAAATGGGGTAAAGTCAGATGGAGGCATTGAGGCTGGAGCCTAAGGGTTATAACAAAAACTGTTTTGACACAGTCAACGTTTTGTGCTTTTATTCTATTAACGCGTTTCAAAGTCTCTGACTTCTTTATAAGAATCTCATCCATATTACCTGTATTTTGGATGACATCCTAATGAGGAATTTGGAGATTTTAAAACGGGTTGATAGAATAAAACCACTAAACATTGAGGGTGTCGCATGTCGTCTGCCCGGCAGCAGTGCTGGAAAACAGCTTTTATTATAACCTCCTGCTATCATTGGAGCTTGTCGCCTGTGCCTGTTCCATATGCTTTTCCTACCGATTGAGGTGAGCAAAATAAACACTTTATTCATTTTCTCTGGTCAACGCTATGTGCCCACTGGACGTTTCTGTTGTGTTCTTGGTGATCCAGTTCTGCAGCAAAAACAGGTGACTTACAGCATTTTACATTGAAGTCTATGAGTTTTTTAAAAAGTGCCCACGTGTGCTTTTATGTGGTCCGTCGGATGCACTCAAGAAAAAGGGCATGTTAATAAACAAGCCTGTTTTTGAGCTGCACATTCCCCATAACTTCCCCCCCCCCCCCAAAAAAAAACTCATCACAAATGGATTGGTATTCGCACAGTATGTTTGTGATGCTCATTTACTGTGCTTTCCTGATTAAAAATACACCAATTACTTACCCTCCCTGGCAGTAGCGTAACTTAAAGCTCATTGGCCCTGATGCAAAAGTAACGAATCCCCCAATATTTGCATATCTTTAATAGCATTAGTCTTTTTCTATAGGCCAAAGGGACCTTTGGGCCCCCCTAGGCTCTAGGGCCAGGTGCGATTGCAACCCCTGCACCTATTGTAGTTACACCCCTGCTTCCCGGCGAGCCATGCCGATGTATTCCTTCTGGGCACAGCTAGGACTTGTGTAAAGTGATTTACAGGACCTGGACATGTGACTCAGCCTGAGTTACATGAGGCCAGGTCCTTTCATTAATGTTCTCAAGTAGTAGAAAAATTACTGGGCACTGCAGCTCTCACCCTATATGCCTGTGTGTGACCTCATACATATACAGGTGCAAGTGTTGAAGGTCCGGAATAGGGGTGCACGCTTGATAAAGTGAGAACAAATTCTTTAAGAAAAAATGAGCGGCACTCACCATGTTGAAATCTTCTGTCTTTTATTTACCAAAGTGTAGGCACGACATGGCTGCTGTAGGGGAGGGAGTGTGGAGGAGTGACGACGGGCCGTTTCACGGTGCTGTACCGCTTCTTCCGGTCAGATCTGCCATGACGTGCCTACACTTTGGTAAATAAAAGACAGAAGATTTCAACATGGTGAGTGCCGCTCATTTTTTCTTAAATAATGTATCCTTTCATTAATGTACCCGCAGGTCTTGCCTGTGCCCAGAAGGAAGACATCGCCAGGGATTTCTGTCAGATCGCCATAGAGAGTAAGAAAGTGTGTCTCTGCCTGTGTGTGTTCGTGTATGTCTGTGTCTCTGCCTGTGTGTGTCTGTCTGTGTGTGTCCATGTGTGTCTGTCTGTGTCTCTGTGTCTCTGTCTGTGTCTCTGTCTGTGTCTCTGTCTGTGTCTCTGTCTGTGTGTCTGTCTGTGTGTGTCTCTGCCTTTGTGTGTCCATTTCTGTGTGCGTCTCTGCCTTTGTGCCCGTCTGTGTGTGTGTGTCCGTGTTTGTCTCTGTGTCTCTGCCTGTGTGTGTCTCTGCCTGTGTGTGTGTGTCCATATGTGTCTGTCTGTGTGTGTGTCTGTCCATGAGTGTCTCTACCTGTGTGTGTCCATGTGTGTCTGTGTTTCTGCCTGTGTGTGTCTATGTGTGTCTCTCTGTCTGTGTGTGTCCGTGTGTCTGCCTGTGTGTGCGTGCCACTATATAAACATGCTTGTCTTTGAGCTCCATTTTACCCATTGAAAAAACACTGCGCAAACACAGCACAAGCGTGTCCAGTGTGCACATAGCCTAAGACCCTATTACGCTGTTTCCTTTTTAGTTCTCCTACTGATCGGGAGATACAACGTAATGTGAACACAGTCTATGTAAAGTGCCTCTGATCTAAACATTTAACATAACAATGACACGATGCAACCAATGGTGACTGCTCCTATCTAAAGACTTATCGGACACAGTGCAAATGTTTTCATCTCTCCATACCCTCATACACTGATACAAAGAAAATAAAAGTTCCTCTATCGCCCCTTCTCCCCAATCTACCCATGAAGTCAATGCCTGTCCCACGCGTTTCAAAACAGACAAAAAGTCCTGATTATATGAGTTCGTCGTGAGAAGCCCAGAGTGACTCGGATGGAGGGAAAGTATAATTTTCCCCTCTTGTTTTGACTGCGGGGGGATTGATAAAAAGTTAAATGTTTTTGAAAAATAGCTGAGTCAACAAGAAAATCCCTCCCACGACTCCGGAGCAAGACTGCCGCTGCATTGTACGACGTAGCGACGCTGTCAACAAAGAATACTAGTATCTGACAAGATGCTATTTTTACAGGTCGGCTCCATCCGTTAGCGTGTCACCAGCGCAAATGGTAGAGACGCAGCTTTTCTTCTAAGACACAATGGAAAGTGAATAGTTGGCAATTTGCAGCCCCTCCCCCGCCCTCCGAGCACTGCCCTTTGTCGTCACTCACTGGAACATATTTGATCTTTCGCTAAATTGTCTTTTATTTAAATGGCGGCCCAAAATAGCATCGTCAACGCTCGGTGCGCGGCTGCAAGAGACACGATGTCCCATAGACAGTTCTTATCTAAGCCCTGATGGGAATTCAGCGATGAAGCCATCGCTAAGAATACATTCTGATGTTGATGCCGAGATGGCAGGAAACAAAAAAACAACAAGAAATGGAAATTACGACCTGTTTTCCTGCAAAATATTTATTGAATATATCCATAATTTCCCCGACCTTCTTCTATCCACCCCTCCCCCACCTTGTTAACTACCGCCAGGCCCCCGAGATGGTCTGTCTACTATATTAAAACTTTCTACAGTATTCCTGCGCACATATAAATCTCCAGAATCACTTGTCACTATGCATTTGCAATCATAATTGTTTTTTTCCCTGACTTCAATACAAGGAGCAGTCTACGAGCAGCCACCTGAATATTGTATCCAGCCTCAGACAATAGCGGGGACGGCGGATGCCGGCGAGTGGACGCAATATAATTTATTATCTGTCACCATCCATGAACTGGATTGTATCTCCCCGAAGAAAATATAAACTGTGATTTCGATACAACTTGGTTTAATTTGTTAGTAGAGCTGAGAGCGCCATATGTAGCCGGGTACATTTATGTGACAGCCCGGCCTGGGGAGGTTTATCCCCGTGATGGTCGGGGATCAGGTCCAAAATTAGGACTCTAACGAACAGTCGGGGTAAAAGTGTCATCTAGTTCCAGAAGTGAGAAGCATGGGCATAAAGGACACCAATGAGAGAAACCCAATCCAACCCCTATCTGTCTCACCCAACCCCTATCTGGATGGCAAAACAAGTGCTAGGATTAGCTCAAGCGTAATTTGAATGAAAAAATGACTTTTAACCATGCCAAAGAAGTTGGAAAGAAAAGTCTTGAGTGATGAAAAGAAGGGCTCAATTCTGGATTTACTAGGGATACAATGAGCGTTATGTTGCCACCATCCTTAAAATTTCAAAGACGGCAGTCCATTACAACAGGGTCAAGCAGCAGACATTGGGGACAACTAGCTACAGACCGGCAGAGGGCGAAAGGGATGACCGTCATCTTATTCGAATGTCACTCAGCAACTGCAGGATAACATCAAGTGAACTACATAAGATATGGCAAATGGCAGCTGGGGTGAAGTGCATGGCAAGAACAGTTCGTAACAGAGGCAGGGCTCAAGTCATGTATAGCTAGAAAAAAGCCTTTAATCAATGAGAAGCAAAGGAGAGCCAGGCTGAAGTTTGCCAAAGACCATAAGGATTGGACTGGAGTAAGGTAATCTTCTCTGATGTGTCTACACCGTGTTCCAAATTATTATGCAAATTGGTTTTAAGAGTCATAGGGTTTTTTTTTTGTCTTTGAAACCCATTGATGGTACTGTGTCTCAGGATTCTTTGGATCACTGAAATCAATCTCAGATACATGTGATATTTAGTTTGGCAGGTGAGCCCAATAAAAGGAAAACTGGATGCTTTATAATATTACGCAGGCTACAGTTTTAAAATAACATGGGAAAGACAAAGGATCTCTCTGCTGCCGAAAAGCAACAAATAGTGCAATGCCTTGGACAAGGGATGAAAACATTAGATATTGCACGAAAACATAAGCGTGATCATCGTACTGTGAAGAGATTTGTGGCTGATTCTGAGCACAGATTTTTTCGTGCAGATAAAGGCAGAATGAGGAAGTTTTCTTCCAGGCAAGTTCATCAGATTAAGAGAGAAGCTGCTAAAAAGGCCTTACAAACCAACAAACAAATATTTGAAGCTGCTGGTGCCTTTGGAGACCCTCGAACCTCAAGGTGTAGGATCCTTCAAAGGCTGGTGGTGCATAAACCTACTATTCGGCCGCCCCTAAACAGTGCTCACAATCAGAAACAGTTGCAGTGGGTCCAGACATACATGAAGACTAATTTTCAAACAGTCTTGCTTACTGATGAGTGCCGAGCAACCCTGGATGGTCCAGATGGATGGAGTAGTGGATGGTTGGTGAATGGTCATATGTTCCAACAAGGCTGCGACGTCAGCAAGGAGGTGGAGGAGTCATGTTTTGGGCTGGAATCATGGGGAAACAGCTGGTAGGCCCCTTTAAGGTTCCTGAAGGTGTGAAAATTACCTCTGTAAAGTATATAGAGTTTCTGACTGAGAACTTTCTTCCATGGTACAAAAAGCAGAAATGTGCCTTCAGGAGCAAAATCATCTTCATGCATGACAATGCACCATCTCATGCTGCAAAGAATACCTCTGTGCCATTGGCTGCTATGGGCATAAAAGGAGATAAACTCATGGTGTGACCACCATCTTCCCCTGACCTCAACCCTATAGAGAACCTTAGGAGAATAATCAAGCAAAAGATCTATGAGGGTGGGAGGCAGTTCACATCAAAACAGCAGCTCTGGGAGGCTATTCTGACATCATCCAAAGAAACACAAGCAGAAACTCTCCAGAAACTCACAAGTTCAATGGATGCAAGAATTGTGAAGGTGAGAGCAAAGACGGGTTCCTATGTTACCATGTAACTTGGCCTGTTAGGATGTTTTGGAGTTAAATAGCTTTTTATTTCAGTGAATCTGACCTCCAAATGCTGCAAATTCAACAAATGAGCATTTTCAGTTCTTTCAAACATATCAAATGTTTAGAAACTCTACTGTGCCTAATAATTTGGAACAGTTTATTTTATTTATTTAATTTAGAGTTTGTTTTAATTTTGAAAATTATTCTGTCATTATTGGGAGGTTTCTTCAATACAATTCGATGTATAATCTATCGGGTGATGACTTTTATTACATTGACTGTTATTTGCACGGCCATTTAGGAAAATCAGAGAAAAAGAACATTTGCATAAAAATTTGGAACATGGTGTAATTTTCAGCTATGCCCAACACCTGGTCGTCTAATGGATAGACGGAGACCTGGATAGGCTTACAAGCCACAGTGTCTTGGTGGAGGATCGGTGATGATCTGGGGATGCTTCAGCAAGGCTGGAATTGGGCAGGTTAATCTTTACATGGACGAATGAATCAAGCCGCATACAAGATTATCCTTGGAAAAACACTTGCTTCCTTCGGCTCAGGCAATGTTCCCCAACTCTGAAGACTGGTCTTTCCAGCAGGACAATGCCCCATGCCACACAACTAGGTCAATCAATGTGTGGATGAAGGAGTACCACATCAAGACCCTGTCATGTCCAGCCCAATCTCCAGACCTGAACCCCATTGAAAACCTCTGGAATGTAATCAAGAGGAAGATGGATAGTCACAAGCCATCAAACAAAGAAGAACTGCTTAAATGTTTGTGCCAGGAGTGGCATAAGGTCACCCAAAAGCAGTGTGAAAAACTGGTGGAAAGCATGCCAAGACACATGAAAGCTGTGATTAAAAATCATGGTTATTCCACTAAATATTGATTTCTGCACTCTTCCTGAGTTAAAACATTAGTATTGTTGTTTCTAAGTGAATATGAAGTTGTTTCCTTTTGCATTGCTTGAGAGCAATGTACAATAAAGAGAAACATCAGAGAAACTGAACATTTTGCAGTGGTCACTTAATTTTTGCCAAAGCTGTATGTACAGTGTGACTGCACCAGTAGAATAGTGAGTGCAGCTCTGGAGTATAATACAGGAGGTAACTCAGGATCAGTAATGTAATGTATGTACACAGTGACTACACCAGCAGAATAGTGAGTGCAGCTCTGGAGTATAATACAGGAGGTAACTCAGGATCAGTAATGTAATGTATGTACACTGTGACTGCACCAGCAGAATAGTGAGTGCAGCTCTGGAGTATAATACAGGAGGTAACTCAGGATCAGTGATGTAATGTATGTACACAGTGACTCCACCAGCAGAATAGTGAGTGCAGCTCTGGAGTATAATACAGGAGGTAACTCAGGATCAGTAATGTAATGTATGTACACAGTGACTACACCAGCAGAATAGTGAGTGCAGCTCTGGAGTATAATACAGGAGGTAACTCAGGATCAGTAATGTAATGTATGTACACAGTGACTCCACCAGCAGAATAGTGAGTGCAGCTCTGGAGTATAATACAGGAGGTAACTCAGGATCAGTAATGTAATGTATGTACACAGTGACTCCACCAGCAGAATAGTGAGTGCAGCTCTGAGGATAATACAGGAGATAACTCCGGATCAGTAATGTAATGTATGTACTCCACCAGCAGAATAGTGAGTGCAGCTCTGGAGTATAATACAGGAGGTAACTCAGGATCAGTAATGTATGTACACAGTGACTGCACCAGCAGAATAGTGAGTGCAGCTCTGGAGTATAATACAGGAGGTAACTCAGGATCAGTAATGTAATGTATGTACACAGTGACTGCACCAGCAGAATAGTGAGTGCAGCTCTGGAGGATAATACAGGAGGTAACTCCGGATCAGTAATGTAATGTAATGTATATACACAGTGACTGCACCAGCAGAATAGTGAGTGCAGCTCTGGAATATAATACAGCAGGTAACTCAGGATCAGTAATGTAATGTATGTACACAGTGACTGCACCAGCAGAATAGTGAGTGCTGCTCTGGAGTATAATACAGGAGGTAACTCCGGATCAGTAATGTATGTACACAGTGACTGCACCAGCAGAATAGTGAGTGCAGCTCTGGAGTATAATACAGGAGGTAACTCAGGATCAGTAATGTAATGTATGTACACTGTGACTGCACCAGCAGAATAGTGAGTGCAGCTCTGGAGGATAATACAGGAGGTAACTCCGGATCAGTAATGTATGTATACTGATATGTTGTAGTCACATATCTTCCTATCAGAATACCGGCGCTCTACCACATGCCGCCCATGTCCTCTCTCCGTATCCTTTTCTCCAGCTCAGGATGTTTTGCCGATATTGGAGCTGCTCTATGTGGTTGTAGTGATGTTTGGGGGGGTTGATAATGACATCGCCGGACAAACATCTATTTCATCATTTTATTGCCTAGCTTTATAGAGTGATAAAAATAAACCATCTGTCTTCGGCTGTACCAAGGCAAAAAAGGGGGTCTTTGTGTGCTGGTAATGAAGATGAACACATAGGGATATTATAAGAGGATGGAGATGTCCGTGTACAGAGCGCTTGTCGTCAGTCTGGTGCAGTAAGTTGTATTCTGTCCCATTCTGCGCATCCTGCAGCAATAAGTGACCCATTATAGCTGGAGATTCCCTCCAGACCTTGCATTTCTCATCTCCTTTTATATCTCGCTCACATCCACCTGACGCCCCTCTGTGTCTTTATGCCCACAGCAAAAAAGCTGTAAAAAGCCAGAAAGTCCCTCTCTTAGGATCAGCAGGTAATGTATTAGACATAATTAATTAGCACATCACATACTTCAATACACAATGTTCAGACAGACTTGTAATCACCGAATCTTTATAGAAGCTGATTTCATGATGCATGGGCCTCCGCGGACTAGTTAAGGATGTATAGAAGGCACAAGCTGTTAGCGGAGTGGAAATGTATCATTACAGCTATAGGGAAAGGTGATCTGCCCGCCATTCTTTGTTTTTTAACCATCTCACTAATTAGGATCTGCAATTAAAGAAACAGAGCTAGAAACTGTATTATGATGGAATGCACCAGCAGAATAGTGAGCGCAGCTCTGGAGTATAATACAGGAGGTAACTCAGGATCAGTAATGTAATGTATGTACACAGTGACTGCACCAGCAGAATAGTGAGTGCAGCTCTGGAGTATAATACAGGAGGTAACTCAGGATCAGTAATGTAATGTATGTACACAGTGACTTCACCAGCAGAATAGTGAGTGCAGCTCTGGAGTATAATACAGGAGGTAACTCAGGATCAGTAATGTAATGTATATACACAGTGACTGCACCAGCAGAATAGTGAGTGCAGCTCTGGAGTATAATACAGGAGGTAACTCAGGATCAGTAATGTAATGTATGTACATAGCGACTGCACCAGCAGAATAGTGAGTGCAGCTCTGGAGTATAATACAGGAGATAACTCAGGATCAGTAATGTAATGTATGTACACAGTGACTCCACCAGCAGAATAGTGAGTGCAGCTCTGGAGTATAATACAGGAGGTAACTCAGGATCAGTAATGTAATGTATGTACACAGTGACTGCACCAGCAGAATAGTGAGTGCAGCTCTGGAGGATAATACAGGAGGTAACTCAGGATCAGTAATGTAATGTATGTACACAGTGACTGCACCAGCAGAATAGTGAGTGCAGCTCTGGAGTATAATACAGGAGGTAACTCAGGATCAGTAATGTAATGTATGTACACAGTGAGTGCACCAGCAGAATAGTGAGAGCAGCTCTGGAGTATAATACAGGAGGTAACTCAGGATCTGTAATGTAATGTATGTACACAGTGACTGCACCAGGAGAATAGTGAGTGCAGCTCTGGAGTATAATACAGGAGGTAACTAAGGATCAGTAATGTAATGTATGTACACAGTGACTGCACCAGCAGAATAGCGAGTGCAGCTCTGGAATATAATACAGGAGGTAACTCAGGATCAGTAATGTAATGTATGTACACAGTGATTGCACCAAGCACAATAGTGAGTGCAGCTCTGGAGTATAATAAAGGAGTAACTTAGGATCAGCTAATTGTAAACCTTAATGCCATTCCAAAAACTTTACAATTTTGTGCAGATTAATTTGATTAAATATTTTTGCAGCAATTATAACTCAGATTTACTGACACAGCAAACAAAATCCCAGTCAGTTACATCATGAAATGCTTTCTGCCAACTACTGCGACTAGGGGAGCTCGCTGCATACTATCAATACATTGAAAATAATGCTCGAAATATAAGCTGTGAGCTCCCCCCAGTGATCCCTATGTATCAGTGTATGATCACAGTGACCAGATAAAGTACCTACCATATGCACAGGGACAACATTATAAAGTATAAACCCTCCTATAGCTCACCCATCACTCCAGGTATCCCAGACTGAGTCCCAGCCCGATACACGTTTCATGTTAGCTTCTCCAGGGGCAGTCTGTGCCTCGGCTATGACAGAAAAGGGGGCTGACTCCACTTTTGAAATCAGACAATCATGTAGCTGACGGAATTCACTACTCCAGTCATATTCCGGCCCATGAAAGACTGTCCTGTGTAGGACCCAAACCCAAAGTGCACCCATAAGTACTCTGCTGATATCGGATTGGGACGTCTATGATGAGAGACCCTGCCTTTTCCTTTTTCGTTCTTTCCTTTTTTTGTCCTTTCCCTTTTTTTGTCCTTTCCCTTTTTTTGTCCTTTCCCGTTTTTGTTCTTTCCCTTTTTTTTGTCCTTTCCCTTTTTTGAACTTTCGCTTTTTTTGTCCTTTCCCTTTTTTGTCCTTTCCCTTTTTTGTCCTTTCTATTTTTTTAATTCTTTCCCTTTTTTTGACCTTTCCCTTTTTTTTGTCCTTTCCCTTTTTTGTCCTTCCCTTTTTTTTTAGTACTTTCCCTTTTTTTTAGTCCTTTCCCTTTTTTTGTCCTTTCCCTTTTTTCCTGCCCTTCTTCCTAGAGCCATAACTTTTCTATTTTTCTATTAATAAAGACATTTGAGGGCTTTTTTTTTGCGGGACGAGTTGTGCTTTTGAATTACATCATTCTATTTACCATATAATGTACTGGAAAATGGGAAACAAATTCCAAGTGCGGTGAAATTGCAAAAACAGTACAATGTCATTGTTGTTTTTTGGGTATTTTATTTATTATATTTACTATATGGTAAAATAGAAAAGTGAGTATGATGACTCGGGTCGATACAAGTTCATTGGTATCAAACATGTTACTTTTAATTTTATCTAACTAGTGGAAAAAAAATCAGAA
>JARQOC010000010.1:119765218-119812718 GCA_033576535.1 Allobates femoralis
TATATTGTGTTGGATGATGTCACAGAGTGTGCAGTCTATGTAGTGTTGGATGATGTAAGTATCAAGTAGTGACAGTATTTTGTATATGAGTGAGAAAGTGAGTCTATGTAGTGTTGGATGATGTCACAGAGTGAGTGCAGTCTATGTAGTGTTGGATGATGTCACAGAGTGAGAACAGTCTATGTAGTATTGGATGAATCACAAGAGTAAGGTGCAGTCATATAGTGTTGGATATGTGACAGAGTGAGTGCAGTCTATGTAGTGTTTGGATGATGTCACAGAGTGAGTGCAGTCTATGTAGTGTTGAAATGGTCACAGAGTGAGTGCAGTCTATGTAGTAATTGGATGAAGTCACAGAGTGAGTGCAAGTATATGTAGGTTTGGATATGTGACAAGAAGTGCAGTCTATGTAGTGTTGATGATGTCACAGAGTAAGTGCAGTCTATGTAGTGTTGGATGATGTCACAGAGTGAGAACAGTCTATGTAGTGTTGGGATGATATCACAGAGTGATGCAGTCTATGTAGTGTTGGATGATACTCACAGAGTGAGTGCTCTATGTAGTGTTGGATATGGTGTCACAGAGTGAGTGCAGTCTAAGTAGTGTTTGGATGAAGTCACAGAGTGAGTGCAGTCTATATAGTGTTGGATGATGTCAGAGTGAGAACAGTCTATGTAGTGTTGGATGATGATGTCACAGAGTGAATGCAGTCTATAGTGTTGGATGATGATACACAGAGTTAGTGCAGTCTATGTAGTATTGGATGATTTCACAGAGTGAGTGCAGTCTATGTAGTGTTGGATATATCACAGAGTGAGTTCATCTAGTAGTGTTGGATAATAGGTGGTCACAGAGTGTTGGATCAATGAGTATTGGTGAAGTCACAGAGTGAGTGCAGTATATTAGTGTTGGATAATGTCAGAGTGAGAACGTCTATGTAGTGTTGATGATGATGTCACAGAGTGAATGCAGTCATATAGTGTGGATGATGATATCACAGAGTGAGTGCAGTCTATGTAGTATTGGATGAAGTCACAGAGTGAGTGCAGTCTATGTAGTGTTGGATAATATCACAGAGTGAGACAGTCTATGTAGTGTTGGATAATGTCAAGTGAATGCAGTCTATAGTGTTGGATATGTCACAGAGTGAGTGCAGTCTATGTAGTGTTGGATGATGTCACAGAGTGAGTGCAGTTATGTATGTTGGATAATATCACAAGTGATGCAGTCTATGTAGTGTGATGAGTCACGAGTGAGTTCAATCAGTAGGTTGGATGATGTCAAGGAGAAGTTCAGTCTATATATGTTGGATATGATACACAGAGTAGTGCAGTCTATGTATGGATGATTCAAGAGTGAGTGAGTCTATGTGTTTGTAATCAGAGTGAAGTGAGTCATGTATGAGTTTGATAATTCAAAGTGAGTTCAGTCTATGTAGTTGGATTATGCACGAGTGAGTTCAGTCATGTAGTGTTGGATGATGTCACAGAGTAAGTGCAGTCTATGTATATTGGATATGTACAGAGTAGTGCAGTCTATGTGTGTTGGATGATTTCACAAGGAACAGTCTATGTATGTTGGATGATGTCACAGAGTGAGTGCAGTCTATGTAGTCTTGATAATGTGTACAATGAGTGCAGTCTATGTAGTTTGGATGATATCACAGAGTGAGTGCAGTCTATGTATTTTGGATAATGTCACAGAGTGATGCAGTCTATGTAGTATTGGATGAGTAACAGAGTGAGTGCAGTATTAAGTGTTGGATAATGTCAGGAATGCAGTCTATGTAGTATGGATGATTATGTAAGAGTGAGCAGTCTATGTAGTTTGGATATATCAAGAGTGATCAGTCTATGTAGTTGGATATGATGTACAAGTGAGTGAGTCTATGTAGTGTGGATGATGTCAAGAGTGAAAGCAGTCTATTGTGATGATGATAATCACAGAGTAGTGCATCTATGTATGATTGGATGATGTCACAGAGTGAGTGCAGTCTATGTAGTATTGGATGAAGTCACAGAGTGAGTCAGTCTATTAGTGTTGGATGATTCAGAGTGAGACGTCTATGTAGTGTTGGATGATGATGTCACAGAGTATGGCAGTCTATAGTGTTGATATGTATCACAGGTAGTGCAGTCTATGTAGTATTGGATGAGTCACAAGTGAGTCATTGTTGTTGATAAACAGATGAGTTGTTTGATGGATGAGCAAGTGGGATATGTAGGTTGGTGAGTCAGGTATGAGAGTATATGGATATTGAAATAAGTGAGTTATATGTGATTTTCACAGAGTGAGAACAGTCTATGTAGTGTTGGATGATGTCACAGAGTGAGTGCAGTCATGTAGTCTTGGATAATGGTGTCACAGAGTGAGTGCAGTCTATGTAGTATTGGATGATATCACAGAGTGAGTGCAGTCTATGTAGTGTTGGATAATGGTGTCACAGAGTGAGTGCAGTCTATGTAGTATTGGATGAAGTCACAGAGTGAGTGCATAATATAGAGTGTTGGATAATGTCAGAGTGATGCAGTCTATGTAGTATTGGATGATGATGTCACAGAGTGAGTGCAGTCTATGTAGTGTTGGATGATGATATCACAGAGTGAGAACAGTCTATGTAGTGTTGGATGATGTCAGAGTGAGTCAGTCATGTAGTATGGGTGATGTCACAGAGTGAGTTAGTCTATGTAGTATTGATGATTATGTCACAGAGTGAGTGCAGTTATGTAGTGTTGGATGATTTCACAGAGTGAGAACAGTCTATGTAGTGTTGGATGATGTCACAGAGTGAGTGCAGTCTATGTAGTGTTGGATGATGTCACAGAGTAAGTGCAGTCTATGTATTATTGGATAATGTGACAGAGTAGTGCAGTCTATGTAGTGTTGGATGATGTCACAGAGTGAGTGCAGTCTATGTAGTGTTGGATATGTCACAGAGTGAGTGCAGTCTATGTAGTTTGATAAATCACAGAGTGAGTTCATCTATGTAGTATTGGATGTGTCACAGAGTGAGTGCAGTCTATGTAGTGTTGGATGATGTCACAGAGTAAGTGCAGTCTATGTATTATTGATAATGTACAGAGTAGTGCAGTCTATGTAGTGTTGGATGATTTCACAGATGAGAACAGTCTATGTAGTGTTGATGATGTCACAGAGTGAGTGCAGTCTATGTAGTCTTGGATAATGTGTCACAGAGTGAGTGCAGTCTATGTAGTATTGGATGATATCACAGAGTGAGTGCAGTCTATGTAGTGTTGGATAATGGTGTCACAGAGTGAGTGCAGTCTATGTAGTATTGGATGATGTCACAGAGTGATTCAGTCTATGTAGTGTTGGAAGATGTTCACAGAGTGAGTGCAGTCTATAGTATTGTCCACCCTTGTTAACTTCAACCCCTCTCCACCTCACACAGAAACCTCATATACCTTATTAATATCACCTTCACACCTTCATTCTGTTGTATATTGCGTCCGACAGTTGATGAACACTCCCTCATTAAAATTCTTACACTTTTAATGACTGGTCACAGAGTCAGGGTTGACACGCTCCCTCTGTATTCTTGGATGACATTTCACCCAGACCTGAGAACAGACATGTAGTGAGTTGGCCTTCATGTCCACACAATGTATTTCCAGTCATCTCAATAGTTTATCTTTTTGAGGTCCTACCAGTAGGTTCCATCCCCCAGTATGTATAGAGTACTAGTTCTGAATTTCTCCAGGCTGCAGTTCATCTCGATTTAAATATATTCATAGGAGTTGTAACATCCCATAAACACTCCATGTCCCATGCATCCCGCTCCTATCTAAGTACTTTTGGATACAGTCTCATCAGAGTCAGAAATGCATTCCTATGTAGGTTGCTCAGTCCTCAGATAATCAAGTCTACTCATGTCTATATAGTGTTGGATGATGATATCACAGAGTGAGTGCAGTCTATGTAGTATTGGATGAGTCACAGAGTGATGCAGTCTATATAAGTGTTGGATAATGTCACAGAGTGAGTGCAGTCTATGTATGTTGGATAATTCACAGAGTGAGTTCAGTCTATTAGTATTGGAATGATGTCACAGAGTGAGTGCAGTCTATGTATGTTGGATGATGTCACAGAGTATGCAGTCTATGTATTTTGGATAATGTGACAGAGTAAGTGCAGTCTATGTAGTGTTGGATGTATGTCACAGAGTAGAACAGTCTATGTAGTGTTGGATGATGTCACCAGAGTGAGTGCAGTCTATGTAGTTTGGAAATGGTCACAGAGTGAGTGCAGTCTATGTAGTTTGGATGATTCACAGAGTGAGTGCAGTCTATGTAGTGTTGGATATGGTGTCACAGAGTGAGTGCAGTCTATGTATATTGATGAAGTCACGAGTAGTGCAGTCTATTAGTGTTGGATAATGTCAGAGTGAATGCAGTCTATGTAGTATTGGATGATTATGTCACAGAGTGAGTGCAGTCTATGTAGTAGTTGGATAATATCACAGAGTGAGTTCAGTCTATGTAGTATTGGATGATATGTCACAGAGTGAGTGCAGTCTATGTAGTGTTGGATGATGTCACAGAGTGAATGCAGTCTATTAGTGTTGGATGAATGTATCACAGAGTTAGTGCAGTCTATGTAGTATTGGATGATGTCCAGAGTGAGTCAGTCTATGTAGTATTGGATGAAGTCACGAGTGAGTGCAGTCTATATAGTGTTGGATGATGTTCACAGAGTGAGAACAGTCTATGTAGTGTTGGATGATATGTCACAGAGTGATGCAGTCTATATAGTGTTGGATGATGATATCACAGAGTTAGTGCAGTCTATGTAGTATTGGATGATGTCACAGAGTGAGTGCAGTCTATGTAGTGTTGGAAGATGTCACAGAGTGAGTGCAGTCTATGTAGTATTGTCCACCCTCTGTTAACTTCAACCCCTCTCCCACCTCACACAGAAACCTCACTAACCTTATTAATATCACCTTCACACCTTCATCTCTCTCTTTTAATTGCGCTCTCTGGAATCCACGGTCTGTATGCAACAAACTTCCCTTCATTCACAATTACTTCCTTACCAACTCTCTTAACCTACTGGCCCTCACAGAAACCTGGATCCAGGATTCAGACACTGCTTCCCCTGCTGCTATTTCTTACGGCGGCTTACACTTCTCTCACTCCCCTAGACCTGGGAACAGACGTGGCGGTGGAGTTGGCCTCCTCCTGTCCCCACAATGTACTTTCCAGGTCATTCCTCCAGCCCCATCACTCTCATTCCCTTCTTTTGAGGTCCATACCATTAGGCTATTCCATCCCCTCCCCCTCAAAGTAGCGGTGGTATACCGCCCCCCAGGGTCACCCACCCAGTTCCTCGACCATTTCTCCACTTGGCTCCCGCATTTCATGTCCTCAGATTTACCAACCCTTATTCTGGGAGACTTTAACATTCCCATAAACAGCCCCATCTCCCCATCTGCATCCCAGCTCCTATCTCTAACTACCTCTCTTGGCCTATCACAGCTCTCAACTTCTAAGACGCACGAAAATGGTAACACCCTTGACCTTGTCTTTACCCGGCTCTGCTCATCCTCCCCCTTGGATAACTCAACTCTACTCTCTGACCACAACATTCTTTCCTTCTCACTCACTAACCCTCGGCCAACACAGCCCAATCCTACCTATCACACATCCTGAAATCTACAGGCCATTAACCCTCAAGCACTCACAGACTTCCTCACCTCTTCTCTGTCCCCAATCTCTTCAATCTCCTCTCCAGATCAGGCAGTAAATCACTACAATGACTCTCTCAGAAGCTCCCTGGACCAAGTAGCGCCCCTCACCCGCAGAACCTCCAAACAGAGGACAAAACAGCCCTGGCTCACACCACAAACTCGATTCCTCCAGCGATGCTCCAGCTGAACGTCTATGGAGGAAAACTCGCTCACCAGGAGACTTTATCCACTATAAATTCATGCTAAAAACCTACAACTCTGCCCTTCACCTTGCCACACAGACCTACTTCACCACCCTGGTCTCCTCACTATCCAACAATCCAAAAAAACTCTTTGACACCTTTCCACTTTCTCCTCAGTCCTAAAGTGCAGGCCCCCATCACTGACCTCTGTGCTGATGACCTAGCTTCCTACTTCATGGAGAAAATAGACAACATCCGCCAGGAAATCAGCTCTCAGCCTCCAAGCGCTGCCACCCCCATTCTTCCCCACATCTCCTCCGGTTCACTCTCCACATTTGACCCAGTCACAGAAGAAGTCTCCAGGCTCCTTTCTTCCTCTCGTCCCACCACATGCACTACTGACCCCATTCCCTCACACCTGCTCCAGTCCCTCTCTCCAGTCGTCACCACTCATCTAACCAAAATCTTCAATCTCTCCCTCTCTTCTGGCATTTTCCCCTGCTCCTTCAAACACTCGATCATTACTCCATTATTAAAGAAAACTACTCTCGACCCAACCTGAACAAATAACTACAGACCAGTCTCCAATCTCCCCTTCATCTCTAAACTCTTGGAGCGCCTGGTCTATTCCCGCCTCACCTGTTACCTCTCCGCTCACTCTCTTCTAGATCCATTACAGTCTGGTTTCCGCCCCCTTCACTCCACAGAAACTGCCCTCATCAAAGTGACCAATGACCTTCTGACAGCAAAACGTAATGGTGACTACTCTCTGCTTATTCTCCTTGATCTCTCTGCAGCTTTTGACACTGTCGACCATCAGCTCCTACTCTCTATGCTACACTCCATTGGGATAAAGGACACTGCTCTCTCCTGGCTCTCCTCCTTTCTGACCGCTCTTTCAGTGTATCTTTTGCTGGCTCCACTTCTTCCCCTCTTCCCCTCACTATTGGGGTCCCTCAGGGTTCAGTCCTTGGCCCTCTCCTCTTCTCTCTCTACACGGCCCCGATTGGACAGACCATCAGCAGATTTGGCTTTCAGTACCATCTTTATGCTGATGACACACAACTATACACTTCAGCCCCTGACCTTACCCCTGCGGTATTAAAGAACACCAATGACTGTCTAGCTGCAGTTTCCAATATCATGTCCACTCTCTATTTGAAACTAAACCTTTCCAAAACTGAACTTCTTCTGCTCCCCCCATCCACTAACCTCCCTAAATCGGACATCTCTCTCTCAGTATGCGGCACCACGATAATGCCTAGACAGCAGGCTCGCTGTCTGGGTGTTATGTTTGACACCGATCTCTCCTTCTCCTCCCACACGCAATCTCTCGTCCGCTCCTGTCGCTTACACCTGAAGAATATCTCTAGAGTCCCGCCCTTTCTCACCCTGGAAACAACAAAAACCCTCACCGTGGCCCTAATCCATTCCCGCCTTGACTATTGCAACTCTCTATTAAGCGGCCTCCCTCTCACCAGACTTTCTCCTCTCCAGTCCATCCTTAATGCAGCAGCCAGGATCACCCATCTGGCCAATCGTTACTCAGATGCCTCTGCTCTGTGCCAGTCATTGCACTGGCTGCCCGTATACTACAGGATCAAATTCAAATTGCTTGTTCTCACCCACAAAGCTCTTCACAGAACAGCACCCCCCTACCTCTCCTCCCTCATCTCTGTCTATCACCCCACCCGCTCTCTACGTTCCTCAAATGACCTTCGACTAACATCTGCACTAATCCGAACCTCTCACTCCCGGCTCCAAGACTTTTCCAGAGCTGCACCAAACCTCTGGAATGCTTTACCCAAAGAAATCAGGACTATCCATAACTTGTATGGCTTCAGACGATTCCTAAAAACGCATCTTTTTAAGGTGGCCTATCATACTCCCTAATAGAAGTCCATTGTACTGTAGACAGTGAATGGCCTATCCTCTGGACATTACTCTTCTACAAACTCCACCAAACCATAAAGGTCTACACAGACTGTCTGATGACCATCCATGTAAGCTTAGCCCTATGCCCCATTTCCTCAAGATGCCTGGACCATCAGTGCAATAAGCCCCGGCACCTTGTGCAACCCCTATCCCGTTGTAGATTGTAAGCTCTTTTGAGCAGGGTCATCTTCATTTCTTGCTTTATTTATTGTATTTTTTTTCACATTGATTCTATGCCTATTGTTTTGTATCCAATTATTGTACTTTATTTGTTCTCTACTGTAATTACTTACTATATTTTCTGTACTCTAACCCTACATTGTAAAGCGCTGCGGAATATGTTGGCGCTATATAAATAAAGCTTTATTATTATTATTATTATTATATTATGTCACAGAGTGAGTGCAGTCTATGTAGTGTTGGATAATGTCAGAGTGAGTGCAGTCTATGTAGTATTGGATGATGTCACAGAGTGAGTGCAGTCTATGTAGTGTTGGATGATGTCACAGAGTGAGTTCAGTCTATGTAGTATTGGATGATGTCACAGAGTGAGTGCAGTCTATGTAGTGTTGGATAATGTCAGAGTGAGTGCAGTCTATGTATTATTGGATAATGTCAGAGTAAGTGCAGTCTATGTATTATTGGATAATGTCAGAGTAAGTGCAGTCTATGTAGTGTTGGATGAGATCACAGAGTGAGTGCAGTCTATGTAGTTTTGGATGATGATGTCACATAGTGAGTGCAGTCTATGTAGTGTTGGATGATGATATCACAGAGTGAGTGCAGTCTATGTAGTGTTGGATGATGATATCACAGAGTGAGTGCAGTCTATGTAGGGTTGGATGATGATATCACAGAGTGAGTGCAGTCTATGTAGTGTTGGATGATGTCACAGAGTGAGTGCAGTCTATGTAGTGTTGGATGATGTCACAGAGTGAGTGCAATCTATGTAGTGTTGGATAATGTCACAGAGTGAGTGCAGTCTATGTAGTGTTGGGTGAAAATACGGTATTACAGAGTGAGTGCAGTCTATAAAGTGTTGGATGATATCATCACAGAGTGAGTGCAGTCTATGTAGTGTTGGATGATGATGTCACAGAGTGAGTGCAGTCTATGTAGTGTTGGATAATGTCACAGAGTGAGTTCAGTCTATGTAGTGTTGGATGATGTCACACAGTGAGTGCAGTCTATGTAGTGTTGGATGATGTCACACAGTGAGTGCAGTCTATGTAGTGTTGGATGATGTCACATAGTGAGTGCAGTCTATGTAGTGTTGGATGATGTCACAGAGTGAGAGCAGTCTATGTAGTGTTGGATCATGATATCACAGAGTGAGTGCAGTTTATGTAGTATTGGATGATGTCACAGAGTGAGTGCAGTCTATGTAGTATTGGATGATGATGTGATAGTGAGTACAATCTATATAGTTTTGTATGATG
Source organism: Allobates femoralis (assembly GCA_033576535.1). Classification (NCBI taxonomy): domain Eukaryota; kingdom Metazoa; phylum Chordata; class Amphibia; order Anura; family Aromobatidae; genus Allobates; species Allobates femoralis. Next base: position 119,774,485 of record JARQOC010000010.1, read on the forward strand.
ATGTCACAGAGTAAGTGCAGTCTATGTATTATTGGATAATGTCAGAGTAAGTGCAGTCTATGTAGTGTTGGATGAGATCACAGAGTGAGTGCAGTCTATGTAGTTTTGGATGATGATGTCACATAGTGTGTGCAGTCTATGTAGGGTTGGATGATGATATCACAGAGTGAGTGCAGTCTATGTAGTATTGGATGATGATGTTACAAAGTGAGTGCAGTCTATGTAGTGTTGGATGATGTCACATAGTGTGTGCAGTCTATGTAGGATTGGATGATGATATCACAGAGTGAGTGCAGACTATGTAGTTTTGGATGATGTCACAGAGTGAGTGCAGTCTATGTAGTGTTGGATAATGTCACAGAGTGAGTTCAGTCTATGTAGTATTGGATGATGTCACAGAGTGAATGCAGTCTATAAAGTGTTGGATGATGATATCCCATAGTGAGTGCAGTCTATGTAGTGTTGGATGATGTTCAGAGTGAGTGCAGTCTATGTAGTGTTGGATGATGTCACAGAGTGAGTGCAGTCTATGTAATATTGGATGATGTCACAGAGCGAGTGCAGTCTATGTATTGATAGATGATGATATCACAGAGTGAGTGCAGTCTATGTAGTATTGGATGATGATGTTACAGAGTGAGTGCAGTCTATGTAGTATTGGATGATGTCACAGAGTGAGTGCAGTCTATATAGTTTTGGATGATGATATCACAGAGTGAGTGCAGTCTATGTAGTGTTGGATGATGTCAGAGTGAGTGCAGTCTATGTAGTATTGGATGATGTCACAGAGTGAGTGCAGTCTATGTAGTGTTGGATGATTATATCACAGAGTGAGTGCAGTCTATGTAGTGTTGGATGATGATGTCACAGAGTGAGTGCAGTCTATGTAGTGTTGAATGATGATATCACAGAGTGAGTGCAGTCTATGTAGTGTTAGATGATGGCACAGAGTGATTGTAGTCTATGTAGTGTTGTATGATAACGTCACAGAGTGAGTGCAGTCTTTGTAGTATTGGATGATGTCACAGAGTGAGTGCAGTCTATGTAGTGTTGGATGATGTCACAGAGTGGATGCAGTCTATGTAGTGTTGGATGATGTCACAGAGTGAGTGCAGTCTATGTAGTATAAAAGTCTGATCAAATATACTACTGAGGACATGACTCTCTCCGGTAGTTGCGTTGAACCCGGCGGGCATGGGGCCCAGCGGTGTTTGGGGAAAGTGCCAATGCAAATTCCACCAGCAATAAGCAGACTGCTCCCCCCATCAATGTCAGCTGAGGTTGAGCAGAGGTGCACAACCTCAGTAGGTCAGTTCATAGATCACCGTAATTGTTTTCCGAATTTTTGCTATCAGGTTTACAAATTGCGCCCTTTTTCCTTTTATCTGCACATGTCATCTTGCCTTTCACGGTCATCCCTGCTTTACCTGCCTAAACCTGTACTTGCCAACCTTACTGCCACAGCCCCTTGCTGTACCGACCAACACCTGAGACTGGTCCTGGACCTGACCCTGCCCTGGTGGTCAGCTGCCACTTGTTCCCTCTGTGACCCAGTGGGTCCCATCCCCTCCTTCGCCTCTTGCGAGTGTAGCAGATGGCCTTATGTATGTGTTAGTGATGACAACCCATCTAACTATAGGAAAACTGATGGTACCTGGTGGTAAGGTGTGGGTCTAATAAAATTTGTCTTCATTTTTTTTTTATCAACATGAACACGTTGTGAGAAAGTTAATTTGCAATAAATGAATTCTTGAGATTTGTGATATGTATTACAAAAAAAATGCCTGTGACACATAAGTTTAAGCTTCAGTAATCTTTATTACTATCAAAAATAAGGCACAGGGCATGAAACTGCCCTCCACAAACTATTAGAATTTACCAGTGTTCTGCGAATTTTAGGACTTTTGACTCAGTCAATTCTCTATGGATTAATTTAATCATCTCTATTTAGCAGATTGGTAGAGATTTTACTCCGACTTCCCTGCTGATCTACTCCCTAAATAGGATACCACATGTGATAACAAAGCTTTTCTCAAGGCTTACTGTGGATTAATGTCCTTAATTTGGCCAGATGTATTGTTCTTTAGTTTTTCTCATGTTTGCTAAAACATTGTTTCTTGCTAGACTATTAAGAGCCTTTATTGCATTGGGTTGTGTATTGCTAATTTTCAGACCACTTTTGTCTACATTACAGAAAGGGAAATTATTCATACAGATTGAAATGCCAACCAATAAGATTACATTCTTATTCCACCAATCCTTTAAGGTCAGAATAACTTGAGATGAGTGCTCTATATAAAAGGCTATATAAAAGGACTTTCTTCAGTCCCCAGTAGTTCATGTGCTACATAACTTCAATCTAGGAGCTCTGGTTCTAGTTGGAAGACCATAACTTCAGCCCAGGAATTTGGGCTCCTGCTGCCAAGATAACATTCTGTCTTCATACTCTGCATGGCCTCAGTCAAGTAGCTTCGGGTCCAACTAGCGGAGCACCAAAACTGGATTATATTCTACTGAAGTTCAGCCTACGATTCGGCTGGAATATCAGAGACTACATAAGGAAGATACCCAGGTTGGGAACATTTGGTTACCTGGCTACAGACTTTGCTGTGCTGGTCAGCTTCCTAAGCTTGTCGCTCTTTCTTTCTTGGTGGGTGCCTGCCGAAAGCGAGGTGCTGCTGGATTGGGGTAAGTGGCCCTGAAAGTTCCAAAGGCACGAAGATTCTAATCCCTGATGGGCCAGCGGAAGGGTGAGACTATGTTGCCTGTTACATTGTGTTTTGCTTGGTATGTGTTATATGCCTTTGCTTGTTGGGGATCCAATAACGTCTTACCATTGTGTGGTTCCCTCACCCTGTGTTGTCTGAGTAGTGTTCTGCCCATGGATAAGGAGTTTGAGCATTCAGTTGGGATGAGCCCTGGTCCATGCGTTCTTTCTAAAGGCAGCCAGGCCAGTGGATGAGAGCAGTCACGGACGCCTGTTTCTCCACTCCACACTCTACCTACATCCCAATGCAATCAGTGCAACTCCGTCACTTCAGAGTTATACTATTAGACAATAACATTAGAGTTTTTAATTGGAAAGCATCATGGTAATGATTTTCATGATCATGAATTGCATTGAAACTGACTTTTTTCTGGGAATATTTTTTAACATTCTTAATTGCTTACATAATAAATTAAATGTTCATGTTAATTACATCTTTCATTCTATCTATCTAGAAGAAATTTAAACGTGACTCCTAGAAATGAGCAGATTAAATTTCAAAGGATTGAGATTGAGTCGAATCCACTGAAATTAACGATTTCACACAAATTCCTCATATTATGAGATTCAATTTGCAAAGAAAAAAAAACTAAAACCCCAAAAAACTTGATGGCACCATTTTCCACACTGTTAGAGCATCCGAATGCAGACAAATGTCATTTTGTATTGCAGCACAGGCCTCCTCATGTTGCCCTGCAGATATGGATTACCACTTAGTGGCGGTCAGTACCTGAGTCATCCGTTCAAAGACCAGCGGTTCCCAGAAGAGCACAGTTTGTACAGCAGAGTCATTTTCTGTCTCCAGACTCCACAAGTTTTTGACAAGCAGTTACTAGTCAATTACAATTGATATTCACACAAATAGATTCGCTACAGATACATTTAGAAAAAAATTGAATTCCAAAAGATATGCTCATCTCCAGTGACTCCATGCCATAAGGCTTCATGGTCCTTGTGGACAAAGGGTTATTCTGAACTATCGACAGGCAATATTCCATAATATTCCATAATCAATATGGCCAATACGTCCATCTGGTAGCTAGTGACAGGCTCATAACCCCTTCCTCAGGGTTCCCCTATAGTGTCCTGGAAAGCCAACAGATGGCTAGGTGTCACTTGTTAATTAAGAAACAAAATAACATCTTTGTATCTGTGGCCACATCCTGAACCAACCAAGTTCTCTCCCCCCTCCTCTGCCTGACTCCTCGGTCTCTCCCTCTTCTCCCCTCTCCTCCGGTATAAAAAAAAAATTCCTCCGTGAGGATTCCTCACTCTCCGCCACCGACTCCCGATTGTGATCATCTGCAGCTCTGATGGTTCTGCCAGGACTTTGTCACCTGACCAACCGATCAGCTGGGCGACCGATGTATGCAGTCATGTGACATGTCAGCTGATCAATCGGTCATGTGTCAAGGTCCTGGCAGAACCATCAGAGCTGCAGATGATCACAATCGGGAGCCAGTGGCGGAGGGTGAGGAATCCTCACGGAGGAATTTTTTTTTTGTTTTATACCAGAGGAGAGGGTAGAAGAGGGAGAGACCGAGGAGAGGGGAGAGAAGAAGACAGAAGAGATGGAGGAGCCTGGATTGAGGAGACAGGAGGGATAGAGGAGCGGGGACCAAGGAGACAGGAGGGATAGAGGATAAGGGGACCGAGGAGACAGGAGAGATGGAGGAGAGGAGGAGAAAGGGAGGGGAACCCAAACTGATCCTGAAAAATATCGGAAACGGATGCCTATTTGGCATCCAATTGCAGGCATCAGTTTGGATCCATTGCTGTCTGGGGAATCCTGCAAAAAAAAAAAAGGATCACCTCGGACACCAAAATTTCGCAATGTGAAAGCACCTTGAAAATTGAATTGAATTTCTTTGCAAGTGGACTTTACAGAATTTGTCTAGACATTCTGGAGCCAGGAAAAGAAGTATCAATATTACTCTACTTGTTACTCCCGTAAATATGACAATCCTAATTTTGACATTGGTAGAGATGTAGGATCGTAAGGCATATTTCCGTTTAACTACAACATTCCAAACTACCCTAAAATGAATATTGGAAAGCAGCACAAGAAAGCCGTCTGTAGGAGTGCTAAAGGAGCACCAGGAATCTTAATAGGATATATAATTTACGATAACTTCATTCTTCCTCCGTATCCCGCAACGCGTTTCGACGGTCATCAGTCTTCCTCAGGTGCATCCACCTCAGGAAGACTGATTACCGTGGAAACGTATTGTGGGATACGGAGGAAGAATAAGGTTAAGTTATATATGCTATTAAGATTCCTGGTCCTCCTTTAGCACTCCTACAGACTGCTTTCTTATGCTGCGTTCCATTTAAAGTCCTCTTATGAGGTTCAGCAGCAGGAGCAGCTTGGAGGATGCAAACTGAACAGGACCTGGGCTGGTCACGTGATCGCGGCTGGAGCAGAGGAGGAGCGGTGCCACGCTGGGAATAAGGAAGTCGGCGGCCATCATAGGCTGTAAGGAGTGAAGCTCCCCACCACCAACGTGAACACCTGGGTTGTGCAAGGACTGCACAACCCTGTAAGGTGAGCGCTACCACACTAGTCAGGCTAAAAATACTCATACAGGTACACTCATTGCGCCTCTGATTTCTTTTTTTATTACTAAAATGAATATTGGCTAGTGAGACGACCGCAGATATGTAATGTGTCCTAATATTGAAAAGCTTAATTCATAACCGAAAATATGAGAGCAATATCTTCCACCTATGACTCTCCAGGCAGAGTTATGGGAAAATCTAGTGTTTCATAGCTTTATTTAGGTATTAATAAACAGCCCACAAGGTCATCAGGGGGACGTCAGTGGGTAGAGCCGAGGTTGACAAAAGGCCCCTGCCATATTTCAGCAGAGTTAGGAGTATACCCAAGAAAACCCTGTGGCTCTATACTGCCTCTTTGTGGTCACCAGCAGCAAGGAAACCAGTAACTGAATTACATTTGTCTGCATAAGCCTGTCGTTATGTACTCCATTTTCATTTGCATAACACAGTAATATCTGTAATTATTATTACTCTAGTGTTCCCTTATGGCGATTAAATACATAAATTAATCTTGGGTTTCCGTTTCTCTTTTATCTCGATCAGCGACATACCCACGTCAGTGTGCTTATTCAATCTTACACGCTACCTGGGTGGGTTTCTGTCCCTGACATAATCTTGATCACGGACTGAGATTATATCAAATCAGGCACTGGTGGGAGCATTTAGTTCTTGGGTTATTGAGGGACGTTGGACGGTGATGGGCTGGCAATACATATATCCAGCACCTCTCACTGTGAACACCTTAATAAATTGGCACTTACAGGGCAGCTGCGGCCATTTCCTTGCCCTTGGTCAATTCACTAATTGTCCAGGCAATATGGGGGCACCAGAGAGCAGCTGTTGTGGTGTTCTAATTTTCCTGACAGTTTTGATCATATGACTTGTAACTTTGCTGTGAGTTATGAATATATGGTCTCATGTTATGTGTGAGCATGCCTTGTGTAGTTCATCATAAATGGGTATTGTCTGGTTGTGTATTTGCAATTTGACAGCTTATAAAATGTTTGAGCCTATCTTTTGTTAACAGCTGACTACCTTGAAAACCAACCACCACTGCTAAAACAGTAGAACACGTGTGGTGCTAACAAGCTCTTTCTCTTGAGCTAGTAAGCACTGTTTTTTTTACGCTGGCTAGGATCGCTGGAGTGCACTGTTACCCCCAAGATATAACCAAAAAAGAACAAATGATAGTAGGGGCCAGGGTATAAACCAAACAAAAACTAAAAAAATCCTAACAAAATATATTTTACTAGATGTCGGCCCGATTCTAAAGAATCGGGTATTCTAGACTATGTATGTAGTTTATTTATGAAGATTTAAGAGTAATGCAAAGCGAAGCTGGGTTTAAATCCTGTGACAATATCTTTGATTGCTTGCAGGAGGGCACAGCGGGTGTGTGCGGGCAGGAGCAAGCTGTGGAAGAGCAGGCGGGTGCGGGCAGGAGGGGGCCGGGGAACAGCAGGCAGGTTCGGGCAGGAGGGAGACAGGGAACCGCAGTGGGGGGTGGCAAGAGGGGGCTAGACCCCCTGGTACTATACACACAGTGACAATGCTGCTGGTACTATACACACAGGCGACAGTGCTGCTGGTACAATACACACAGGTGACAGTGCTGATGCTGGTGGTACTATACACACAGGTGACAATGCTGCTGGTACTATACACACAGGTGACAGTGCTGCTGGTACAATACACACATGTGAGAGTGCTGATGCTGGTGGTACTATACACACAGGTGACAATGCTGCTGGTACTATACACACAGGTGACAGTGCTGCTGGTACTATACACAGGTGACAGTGGTGATGCTGGTGGTACTATACACACAGGTGACAATGCTGCTGGTACAATACACACAGGTAACAGTGCTGGTGGTACAATACACACAGGTGACAGTGCTGATGCTGGTGGTACTATACACACAGGTGACAATGCTGCTGGTACTATACACACAGGTGACAGTGCTGCTGGTACAATACACACAGGTGACAGTGCTGCTGGTACAATACACACAGGTGACAGTGCTGATGCTGGTGGTACTATACACACAGGTGACAATGCTGCTGGTACTATACACACAGGCGACAGTGCTGCTGGTACAATACACACAGGTGACAGTGCTGATGCTGGTGGTACTATACACACAGGTGACAATGCTGCTGGTACTATACACACAGGTGACTGCTGCTGGTACAATACACACAGGTGACAGTGCTGATGCTGGTGGTACTATACACAGGTGAAAATGCTGCTGGTACAATACACACAGGTGAGAGTGCTGGTGGTACTATACACAGGTGACAGTGGTGATGCTGGTGGTACCATACACACAGGTGACAATGCTGCTGGTACAATACACACAGGTAACAGTGCTGGTGGTAGTATACACACAGGTGACAGTGCTGATGCTGGTGGTAGTATACACACAGGTGACAGTGCGGTTAGTAGAATACACGCACAGGTGACAGTGCTGCTGGTACTATGTACACACAGAGGTGACAATGGTGCTGCAGGTAGTATGCGCACAGAGGTGACAATGGTGCTGCAGGTAGCATGCGCAGAGTGGTGACAATGGTACTGCAGGTAGCTTGCGCACAGAGGTGACAATGGTGCTGTAGGTAGTATGCAGAGAGAGGTGACAATGGTGCTGCAGGTAGTATGCGCAGAGAGGTGACAATGGTGCTGCAGGTAGCATGCGCACAGAGGTGACAATGGTGCTGCAGGTAGCATGCGCACAGAGGTGACAATGGTGCTGCAGGTGGTATACAGACAGAGGTGACTGGTGCTGCAGGTGGTATACACACAGAGGTGACAATGGTGTCGCAGGTAGTATGCGCACAGAGGTGAGAATGGTGCTGCAGGTAGTATGCACACAGAGGTGACAATGGTGCTGCAGGTAGTATGCGCAGAGAGGTGACAATGGTGCTGGAGGTAGTATGCGCAGAGAGGTGACAATGGTGCTGTAGGTAGTATGCAGACAGGGGTGACAATGGTGCTGCAGGTAGCATGCGCAGAGAGGTGACAATGGTGCTGTAGGTAGCATGCGCACAGAGGTGACAATGGTGCTGTAGGTAGTATGCAGACAGAGGTGACAATGGTGCTGCAGGTAGTATGCGCACAGAGGTGACAATGGTGCTGCAGGTAGCATGTGCACAGAGGTGACAATGGTGCTGCAGGTAGCATGCGCACAGAGGTGACAATGTTGCTGCAGGTAGCATGCGCACAGAGGTGACAATGGTGCTGCAGGTAGCATGCGCACAGAGGTGACAATGGTGCTGCAGGTAGTATGCGCAGAGAGGTGACAATGGTGCTGTAGGTAGTATGCAGACAGGTGACAATGGTGCTGCAGGTAGTATGCGCAGAGAGGAGACAATGGTGCTGCAGGTAGCATGCGCACAGAGGTAACAATGGTGCTGCAGGTAGCATGCGCACAGAGGTGACAATGCTGCTGGTACTATGTACACACAGAGGTGACAATGGTGCTGCAGGTAGGATGCGCACAGAGGTGACAATGGTGCTGCAGGTAGCATGCGCACAGAGGTGACAATGGTGCTGCAGGTAGCATGCGCACAGAGGTGACAATGGTGCTGCAGGTAGCATGCGCACAGAGGTGACAATGGTGCTGCAGGTAGCATGCGCACAGAGGTGACAATGGTGCTGCAGGTAGCATGCGCACAGAGGTGACAATGGTGCTGCAGGTAGCATTCGCACAGAGGTGACAATGGTGCTGCAGGTAGCATGCGCACAGAGGTGACAATGGTGCTGCAGGTAGCATGTGCACAGAGGTGACAATGGTGCTGCAGGTAGCATGCGCACAGAGGTGACAATGCTGCTGGTACTATGTACACACAGAGGTGACAATGGTGGTGCAGGTGGTATACAGACAGAGGTGACAATGGTGCTGCAGGTGGTATACACACAGAGGTGACAATGGTGTGGCAGGTAGTATGAGCACAGAGGTGAGAGTGGTGGTGTCCCCCTTGCAGGGCCCGGTGCTCCCCTCTCCCCCTCCTGTCTTAGCGAAGCATATGTTATTCTTACCTGTCCGGGGTCCAGCGGCGCGATGGAGGTGTCTCCTTCTCCGCCGCTATGTCGCCGGCCCTGGAGTGCAGGATCCAATATGGCGTCCGTGAAGTCTCGCGAGAGTTCCCGGACGCCATCTTGGAGCTAGTTGTCGCCGCCCCCGGAGCCCTTGGATCCGAACAAAGCCACGGAAGTCGCTACGGCAATTATATAATAGATTGTACATATGTTAAAATACAATTAATAGATCAGCAAGATACGAGAGAGAGTGCACATACAGTGTTGAGTATAAATGAGTACACCTTGGGAAAGGAAGATTTGATTCAGTATCTCACTGAATATAAGAACAATATCCAAAGTTTTAACAAGACTGACTTTCATAGAACATACTTTAACCCATAATTTTAAGAGTAAGGATAATTTAATGTTTATTACTAAATCTTCAGTATTACTCTAATTAGTGGTTGCAAAATGAGTACACCCTACATCAAAAACTACTACTACTACTCAAGGCCTCCATGATTTTTAAGGAAAGCACCAAGTTTTGTGGGTACAGAATGAACAAGAGGGCGACATATTGCAAAATCTCTCTCTCCTGTGTAGTTTAAGCCCCTATGGTCCACGGGGACCTCTCTCTTTTCTCTTTCCTGTAGATATTAAGCCCTTATGGTCAGCGAAGTCTTCTCTTTTTCTTTCTTCCCTCTCTCTCTTCCTCTGTCTAGGGTGTAAGAACTTGTTGTCAGTAGGGTCCTCTCTATCTTTTTCTCTATTTCTCCTGTAATGTATTAGCTCTTCTGGTCAGCAGAGTTCTAGCTCTCTTTCTCTCTCTCCTCCTCTCTGACTTTCCTGTCCTGTAGAGTGCAAGCTCTTATGGTCAGCGAGGCCCCCTCTAACCTGCTGAGTGTGAACTCTTGTCATCGTCATCATCGTCCTCGTCATCGTCGTCATAGTCCTCGTCATCATCATAATCCTCATCGTCATCATCATCGTCGTCTTCATCATCCCATCATCCTCTCTCTTGTCCAGAGGAATGTAAGCTCTTAGATAAGTTCAGCAGAGTCTCTTTTTAAAGCCTGCATCCTGGTTGCAGAGTGATCAAAACTTGTCTTTTCAGAATTCCTTATAGATGTTCGGTTGGGTTCAGATAAGGAAACATGTGGCTACTGAATCACTTTTATCCTGTTATACTTCACAAATGTAACGGATGTCTTTTCAGAGAGATCCAAAACACACAATTTGCACGTTTTGGATCACCATCATGTTGGAAAAGACATATTTATTAGGGTGCGTGCACATGATCAGTATACGCAGCCTTTTGGACGCAGCGTCTTGCCGCTGCGTCAAACGCTGAGTAGTACAGTACAAGCATAGTGGATGGGATTTCAAGAAATCCCATCCTCACGATGCTTAACCCGACCGCAGCGTGTTTGGAGCTGCGGTGCTGGTTGCTGGCAGTCCACTCCTCCGCAGCATGTTTATTTCATGCTGCGGAGTCGGAAGCGGCTGCCACAGAGAGACTGCAGGGAGAAGCCGCCCTGCACCTGCCACATACGGTGAGTACAGGGCGGCTGTGTCCAACACCCAGCTCCTCCAGATCGTGAGCACATACTCTTAAGTGGACAGAGTGATGGCTGCAACTGCTCTTTTAATATAGCTCTGTACGTCCGTGAATTCATGATTGCATCCATTAAATGCATCCCTCCCCCCCAACATCAGCAGTACTTGTACCCTACATAAGGGCAGGACTGACCACCACCATGTTTCACTGTAGACAACATGCATTTAGAAAATGAATTAAGAAAAAAAGCATGGTACCTACAGTGAAACATGGTGGTGGCCGAGTCCTCACCCTTACAAATGCAATAATTGCAATGCATTAAAATGTCTTGTAACTAGGTTTACAAGTAATGATGCTGTCATGTTCGGCAAAATGGCAAACATTTAGCAATGAAGTTACCTGCCTTGTGTGAGGTTTTTTTTTTTTTGGCTGATAGATGTTCAAATGGTGTTGCAAGAATAACAACAAAATGTTGCATCTAATGAGTACATTGCCAAACTACAAGTTGAAGTGCGGCAATACATCATGTGAACCCAGGCTACATACACATTCTGTAAGTCTCTGTTGGCTAATGTATAGGGTGAGTATGGGTGATGAGGTTACACTGGCAGTAGCGCTGCAGACCGCTTATTGTTTGCCTTTTACCTGATGCACATGTATGAAATAAAACCCTTAGGATTTGAGTAAAAACCCTAGAGTCTATTACTCCGGCAGAGAAAGGTTTAATTCCTCCCCACCTACCCTCAGATGCCTTTTATATATTAAGCAGTCTGTTATGCATGCTTCCACGTGGGATTAATTTATAGGTATCATTTGTAAAAATTATACTTTTTCTGAGGAATAGTGAGAGAACAATTTCAAGTTTTACAACAAGAATTTATGTGAGTCTTTATTTTCTCAAGCACTGAAATCAGGGTCTGTTCATCCTCAATCCCACACATTGTTATGTCTTTTTAATGAAAGTATAAAATCGCATAGTTTAATCTGCGCTGCATAGAAAATGCATTGTGCCTTCAGCATTCTGTTTGCGACTGAACCCTAGATTAGAAAAGAGTTTGAATAATTTAACTACTCCTATGAACTCAACCTTTTAACGCTCAACTTCAGAAATCGCAGTTTACCCAGATAGAAACATGGCACTCTGAAACTCCAAGCTGAAATATCGCAGCTTTGTCATTGTGAGTATCCCTGAATTTTCATAGTGAGATCACTCTAAATAAAATTAGTTTTATGTGTGCATAAGAATCAAGTTGTATGTGTTATTTTTTACTATTTTGTTGTTTGAGTTTTTTTAAACCAGTGTTTAGGCTTAATCCAATGATTAATGCGCAATTTCAGGCACGAGTGATCTCAAACTGCACCTGTCACTGGTTTTGGGAGCTTTTAACCCTGCCCATCACCTTTATGGTGTAATTGGGTTCCTGTAATCCTTTTATATCCCAGACTTCCCCCTACATACCTCAGAAGTCAAGCTTTATTTTGCCCTGCGCCATATGCTAATTTCGCAGATTGCGGTTAGTGCTGCCCCTCTCCATGCAAACACCGCCCATCCTAATTTTGTGGATGAGTGGATGACATTGTTACAATCCCCACATCTCCCGCCTGCATGGTGGCACTTTACTGTGCCCTATTGAGCAGCCAGTGATTCCACTGCATAGGTGTAAGATTTCAGGCACTGTGCAGCTGATGAGTGACCGGAGTCTCGAGCCTGCGCGGTGGAATAAACGGCTGCTCAATAGGGCGCAGTGGCAGGCATGAGGCTTTGGTCTCGCATCAGCAGCACAGTGCCCAAAGTCTGGAGCCACTGTAGTAGAACCAAATGGTTGCTCAATAGGATGCAGGGAAGTGCTACTGCGCAGGCGCGAGACTTTGGTCTCACATCAGCCGCACAGTGCCCAAAGTCTCAAGGCGGCGCAGTAGAATCTATGGTTGCTCAATAGGGCTCAGTGAAGTGCCACTGCACAGGCATGAGACATGGAAGTTATAGCAACGTCCTCTACTTGCACAATCAGGAGGGGCAGTGTTTGCATGGAGCAGGGCAGCGCTGACCCTAATCTGCAGACCCCCATATGACCATACAACGAAATTAGCATATGGCGCAGGACAGAATAAAACTTGTCGTCTTAGGTACGCAGGGAGACATCTGAGGATATAAAGGGGCTACAGTAACCCCAATTACATCATGGTAAAGGTGGTGGGTACGGTTTAAAGCCCCCCAATTGGTGACAGGTGCATTTTAATGTCCAGATTTAACTATATATTCCTACATTTGTATATGAAATTAGAGATGAGCAAACGTCTTAGGGGAAGGAGTAGGGGTGCTTTTTGTATCTGATGCACTTAAGCGAGCAGGGCTGTGCTCGTGTACTGTTGGTGCTTGGCCTTGTGCAGGCCTCTTACTCAGTTTGATCGGCTTGCCCTGGTGGTATAAGAGGAGTTATTGGCCGTAGTGTGGTTGTAAAATAAAAAAAAATAACAAATCTCCGCCCTTTTGTCCACGGAGGTGGTTTGCTTATTGCTGGCTTTATGTGAGCCAGACTGCCCAATTTGTGACTTTTAATGAGGTTCGGGTCAAATTTTGTACAAAATATATCTGTGAATAAAGGTTTGGCTGCACCACCCGAACTTGAACTTCCATGGGTCCATTCATCTCTATACGGAATCCTGAAAAAATGTTTACCTAAAAAAAATTTTCTGGATGTTATTGACAGTCTATGTCTCGAAATATGTCCATACTTCCTGTCATATTAAAGATGGCTGGCACACCTCTATGTTGGGTGCTAGCTGGAAAAATACATAACGTTACTAGATAAATATCCGCTGCACACTAACATCAGAAATTCTAGCGAGAAAAAAAGCTAATGGCTGACATGTATTAATACACAGTGTGAACTGGAGCAAAAGGCACAGTAGAAAACTACTCAAAGCTTATGTAAGGAATAACATGAGAACTTGGCTGATGTGATGGCCATGACATCCGAGCCCGGTAACCACGGCAAGGTCTCTCATTCTACGGGTCCTACTCTAGTCGCCTTATGTCTGCAGTGTGAACTTGCGTGTATGGGTATATGCCACTAAATGCAATTAAAACCTGCTTTTAAGGGGTGTGTCTGAAACCAAAGCTACAAATAAAATGCAGAGTCTCCATGCGGCTATAGGGCGGGGGGAGGGTGCACAGTCCAAAAAATGACTATATGTCATATTAAAGATGGCTGACACACCTCTATGTTACTAGTTACCGGGCTCGGATGTTATGGCCATCACATCTAGATGTTTGGACATGGCTGGCATAAGCCTGAAGGTACTGAAACATGGGGAGCTGCCTGCATCAAAGAGAAACTGTAAATATTCCCAAGACTGGAACGTTTAAAGATTGTACCCGTGTTTCATGATACCATTTGAGTAAAGAACCCTTGTTTGATATTATTGACTCTCTGCATTCTTTGTCCCTAATAGAGGTCAACAACAAACTGAACTTTTCAATTGAAGGGTTGGCGGGGGCATGCAAGCCTGACAGGGCTGCTCCATGACCTGGGCCCTGACTCAAGCCAGTCTACCCGGCCCCCCGGACCATAGCCCCCTTGACACTAGCACAAATGTCAGCCAAATTGTTTGTCACCGGTTAACAGATGTTAGACTTAACAAGAATATAGCAGAAGAAGACAAATCGGTTATTAAAACGTTCTTGGACATTTTTAGTGCTCTTCCGTTTCAGTAGTGGTGACCCAATGGTTTTGTAAAACACTTTGTACAATACGATGACTGTGGAATTCTCTGCATTGTGAATGAAAGACATGGAAATTATTGACTTATTTTGACCTTGTAAGTTTTAAGGAGGAAGTTTCAATGCCAAACCGAGGTACAATGAACGTGAGATCTGTCATTTAAAGGCTTTTGTTTCAAACCCCATCATAAATAAGAAGACTTAACCTTACATGTTACTCTTTTTGAAACATGACTTAGATTGTAGACAGAGGGAAAGGTCGTACTTATCAGCATGCACTGTGATAGACTCTTACCCAATTGACATTTTCATTATCAGGAAATTTATGTCTCCATTGCTGTCTGTAATAATGACCATTCTCTGTAGAAGCCTGGTTGCCATTAATGCACATGAATGGAAAAAAAAAATATTTAATTAATACCAGTATTGAGACATTTCTTACAGCCTGGAGAGATTTGCTTTGTGTGTTGCTACATAGACGCTTGATAAAAAGAATAAATCTCCTCATCCGTTATTTAAAATATGAAAATACAATTTGCAAGACATAATCTAGTTGCCACTTAACCCTTGTACCTTAATAAGCCTGACGACCAGAATATAAAAATTATATTGTTGGGTGAAAATTGTTTTTTAGGCTTTCATTTTTAATTAACAAAAATGTATCTACATTTGAAAATAGAATATTTTTTTAAGCTTTCTCTCCTCTATCTCATAAAAATGAGAGGTTTCACCCGGCAATATTGGTGGCCAACCTACTAAATTTTGTCACTTACCGGCTATTTGTCATCACATAGAATGCCATAAGGTTCAATTTTGTGGTTGTATCAGGGACTCTTTTTGTGCCCCTCTTTGTAATTCCTTTACCTTTAGGGGTAGTACAACCCCTACTGATCCTGAATATAAAGGGGTCACAGTGCTGGTGTAGATCTGTGTTCCATTCTAAAGTTGGCATACAAGGGTAGATGGCTATTGTTCGAAAAAACACTAAAAGGACAAAAATTCAAAAAAAGTGCCAAAATTTTTGTCCTTTTAGTGTTTTTTCTGAATATGTAGTTAGGGACTCGTAAGCGTGAGGACCCTTGACGTGGGTTGCGAGCTTGCGTGCTTTGGCCAAAATATTCACTAACACCTCACATTATCTTTCACTTTATCTTTATGTAAAATGCAGCTGGGCCCTTTTAGGTAATCTGTCATGTGTGGTGCATGTATATAGTGCTGGGCATCTGTCATGTGTATATATAGTTAGGGATTCGTAAGCATGAGGACCCTTGACGTTGGTTGCGAGCTTGTGTGCTTTGGCCAAAATATTCGCCAACACCTCACATTATCTTCCACTTTTTTTGCACTGATTTATCTTTACCTAAAAGGGCCAAGCTGCATTTTACATAAAGATAAATCAGTGCAAAAAAAGTGAAAGATAATGTGAGGTGTTGGCGAATATTTTGGCCAAAGCACACAAGCTCGCAACCCACGTCAAGGGTCCTCATGCTTACGAATCCCTAACTATATATACACATGACAGATGCCCAGCACTACATACATGCACCACACATGACAGATTACCTAAAAGGGCCCAGCTGCATTTTCACATGGGCAACAGGATAAAATGGATCCTAAAATTTGTTGGGCAATTTCTCCTGAGTACACTGTTTGGGCGCACGGCAGGGCTCAGAAGGGAAGGAGCGCAATTTGACTTTTGGAGCTAATTCTCCATTCAAAAAGTGAAATGGTGCTCCTTCACTTCTGAGCCCTGCCATGCGCCCAAACAGTGGTTTATGACCACATATGAGGTATCGGTGTGCTCAGGAGAAATTGCCCAACAAATTTTAGGATGCATTTTATCCTTTTGCCCTTGTGAAAATGAAAAAAGTTAGTCTAAAAGAAAGTTTTTGTAAAAGAAAAAAGTACTTTTCGTTATTACGGATCAATTTGTGAAGCACCTGGCGGTTCAAAGTGCTCACTATGCATCTAGATATGTTCCTTGGGGGTTCTAGTTTCCAAAATGGGGTCACTTGTGGGGGAGCTCCAATGTTCAGGCACACAGGGAGGGGATCTCCATACGCGATATAGTTTCCGCTAACAATTGGAGCTAATTTTTCCATTGAAATTGTTAGTGGACACCATTTCGTGTATGGAGAACCCGTGTGCCACCAGCACAAGGGCAACTGGTAGAGTTGGGGTACAGCACCAGAAAATGGCGAAAATACAGCGAAGCCCATTTTTTTTTATTTCTTGAATTAATTCTAGAAAAAAAAATGATGTGGGGCTCTGCCATATTTTTGGCCCAGCCAGGTACAACTAGGCAGCTGGGGGCTTGAATCCTCAGCATGGAGAGGCCCAAGTGTTCTGGGCCCCCCATGCTGCAAATTGCAGCCTGCAGCCGCCCCAGAAAATGGCGCATTCATTGAAGCACCATTTTCTGGCGCTGTACCCAGGCTCTTCCAGTTGCCCTGGTGCTGGTGGCAAACTGGGTAATAAAGGGGTTAATGCCAGCTTTTTATTGGCAGCTGGCACTAAGCCCGAGATTCATAATGTCGGGCCAATGTTAGACCCGGCCATTAGGAATCTCTAGTAAATAGTCAAAAAAAATACACCACACAAAGAAAAATCTTTTTATTTGAAAAAAAAAACACAAACAAAATTCGGACTCCATCTTTATTATAAAGATCCGACGTAGTCCACAACTAAGGTCCCACGACGCTCGATCGCCTCTGCTCAATTTATCGACTGCAGCAAGGGATCAAGTGTCCTCTTCCTACAGTCTCTGGGTCAGAGTTATGGTGCACTGTATGGCAATGATCTGTCATACAGTGCACCATGACTATGATCCCAGAGACTACAACAAGAGGACACTTCATCAGGTTCGGTCCGGTGTTTTGTAGGAAGCACCGAACAGAACCTGACAGCCCCGGACAGAACAGAGCCAATATGCCCTCCTGTCCTGTTTTCTGCTGGAATCAGCAGATCACAGATTTCAGAAGCTGTCTCTGCTAGCCGCGGTCCTGAAATGTCAGCAGGGAGCTCTCCGCGGTGCTGACGTTCAGCGCTGTATAGCGCTGAGCCTTAGCACCCGACTTCCGGGAGCCGGACCGATTTTCTGTCGGATCCGGCGCCATAGACTCCCAAGTTGGGAGGGGCGCCAGATCCGGGAGAATCCGATTTGTTCAGATTTTTGCCCCGGACCGAAAAGCTGCGATTTTGTGTTCGGGAGAAAAACCCAAATTCTCCAGGATCCTCCCGGACAGGTGGAAACCGGATGGCAAAGCAATGCCATCTGGCCCCGTAGGAATACTATGGGGCCGAAATCTGATCCCGCGCTGTCCGATTCCCACCGGACAGCCCCGGATCCCGAAAACTGTGCCTAACACCTCTCTCTTCTCTCTTAGAAAAATTGGTCTGAAATGCACTGAGAAGATGGCTCAGAAAAACAGAAATAAAGGTCATAGACCGTCCACCACGAACAGTAACTGAGCAATTTATTCATTGGTAACTCATTTTGTAGTTTGCTATGTGCCGTTATGCAGAGGCCTCTAGTAGCCAAAGTTGCAAACGTTTTCTGAAACCATATTGCAATTTTTATTTAAACCCATTATACTTGCATTTAATTTAAATGAAAGCCTACCATATCCTTTATACTTGTGATGAAAGTATCCTTCGAAGTGGTCGCTTAAAGATCTTAAACTTTCTTTTCAATTGGTATATTATTAATGCATCCTTGACTTTAACATCCTCCTGTATCTTTTTGGTTTGGGTTTCTGTTTTTCATTACATTCTCCGTAACCCTGTTTGAACCAATGTCTTTTTCTTGTAGACCAGTTATTAAATAAGATCTCGGAGCCTATAAAAGTTGTGTTGCTTCATACTGCCTGGAGCGTGTTGACCGAGCTTTGTGGCCAGTTGTGTACGTAGAGGCCAGTCGTGTACACGGAGCAGGGAAATATAACTTTTAGCTGATCCATCTGTATTACCCATAGACTAGCCTTCTTTTCCGTGAAGTTTCTTACCATTGTGTTTCTTTTCTTAAGGGCAGAGTAATTTAGATATTTATTTTTTTTTAAGTTTAGTGGCCTTTTGGCAAGTTTTCTGACATGGTCATCAGTGAAGATGACTTAAAAAGTCTTCTAGTGAAACAAGAGAGATCACCTTGGGCTGCAATTCCTCCTTAACTGTGATTGCGCACAGCTCAAAGACGAACATCAACCGGAGTGACAGCTTCATACGTCCACCATCTGCCTGCTGTCAATCAGCCAGAAATCCTGAGGCCACTGACATCGCTGTCAGATTGATTGAAAGTCAGTTCTCTGTGACGGGCGCCAAGAATGTGAAATTGCTGGATCTTTGAATATATCATTTATGGAAGAGAAGAATGATGGGGTAGGGTTTACATGGAAAAAAAAGTAGTCGTGGGAGCCGTAAATAACCCAAAGAAAAACAAGAATTACAATAAATCTAGTTGGGAGTCTGTATTACCATTTTCTGAACTGAAGTTACCCATAAAGATATATTTAAATTCAGTCTAATATTTGTGTCCTATTTCAAGGCATTTATTGCTACATTGTAACAACAGCAGCAATAATCATTATAGCAATAATAATAACACTAATAACAAATGTTGTAAGAACTCAGGACAGCCATATGAGACCTGCTGCTACAATATAAATTTTCTAAGGTTCTTCTTAGTTTTGTTCATATTTTTTGATTCTTATACTGATCCCTTGTAGGATGTTTGATTAAGGTTTCAGTAAGATTGTGACACGCCCACTCCAGGGCCGGGGTACTCGGTGACAGTTGTTGTTCTTCACTCTCTGTTCTTTTCACGGGGACAGACGGGGGCCGAGACCCGGTCTTGTGATCCTGGCGGTGTCATTTAATAAAGGGGGGGAAGATGACAGGGAAAAGGGGTATTTGTGACGCCACCTGCGGTATGTGGTCAGGACGGCCGCTTGGATGGATTTGCTCCCTGCAGGCAGAGCGCAGTCTCCAGGGCAGCAGGATGTAGGAGTCAGTCTGTACCTTGGTAGATGTTCATTAGGTTATAAGCACCCTGGTCAGAAAAGAGACGAGAGCGCTCCCTGTGAAAGACTTTCCAGAAATAAGAATTAGAAGGGGGCCACTAGGGGGGTTATGCGCCCCCGCACAACCCTGAATAAAGCCTCATATTGAACTTATGTCCTGTGGTCGCGGTGCCCGGGTGGTGGTGTCCTCCTGTATCGGTCAGGCGGCTCCTCAGCATAATGTCTCCAGTTTCCGCGTCACGTGACCGCTACTGCCAGAATTACGTCACCGCAGGTCCTTGAATCCACCAGACGGTTGCCACGGAGACCAGAGGTCTTTCAGCTTGATAGGTAATGTGATCCACTAGAGCAGCTCCTGCCGAACTACCAGAGGGAGTGATAGCATACAGGAAAAAAGTTTTTTTTTTTTATCAACTTGTGGAGCGCTAAATGAATCACAAGCATCAAAAAAAATCAGACCTTTATTGGCCCCTTGTGCTGCCACAACGCATTTCAACAGTACAACCTGAGGAAGACAGTAGAGTATTGTTGAAACGCGTTGTGGCAGCACAAGGCGCCAATAAAGGTCTGATTTTATTTGATGCTCTGCTTGTGATTCATTTAGTGCTCCACAAGCCGATAAAACCCTTCCTTTTTTCCTACCAGCACCCTGGTGTCTCATGCAGCCTCTGTGGCCGGTGGTCGACCCTAAGAAAAGTTTCTCACACTACAGCTGGAGTTCTGTTACTTATACTCAGTTGTTTCAGCATGGCTGCCAGGTACTTCTATTGCTAACCTCCGGTTCAGTGTTGTCTCCAGAACCTGGACAGTGCAATCGAGTCTGTTGGTGTTACTTTCTGTATTACTAGGTGTTTTTGTCTCTGCTGGTTCCTCAGTGCTATCAGCTAGTCTCTCCGCTCCTCTCAGCGCCTCCGCACACAGAGTTCCGGTACCAACAGCCACGGGTGCTCAGTTGTACCCCTTCTGGGCACCCTAGTTCAGACGCCTTCTCCAAGATGTGTTGGGTGTTCGGCCAGAGCTCCCGTTAGGAACTCGGGGCCTCTAGTTGAACGGTTCGGACATGCAGCATCCGCGTTGTGTTCAGAGCCGGTTCCCTGTGTCATCCAGCAGCCTCTCTTTCTCGCCAGATATGGGCGTATGGGGATCTACGTCTTGTAACTCAAGGGCTCCTTTTTTCCTCCACACCTTGTCCGTCTTTCCCTCCCTGGTTGAGCGTGGTCGTGTTCCAGCCCATGGGAGTCAACACCACATCGCTCCTTTACTCCTGACTTCAATTCCACTTCAATTCTTTCTCCTCTACTCACTCTACACTTTTCCCTTCTGGCTACGCTTGGGTCCTCCCTCTTGATCTACCCACCGTCCCGGGGTCCTAAGTGTTATGTGTGTGTGAAGCTCAACTGTGCCATCCCAGTACCTGGAGACTAGAGGCACAACTCTCCCTGTAATGGAGGAGTGCAGTACCTCTGGTGGCAGCCTACCCGGTGGGGCACCACAATTGCAACATAATCTAAGGCTAGGGTCAGGCAACCCAATGAGTATAATCCAACAAAGCATTGCATTGCACTCAGACCAATGTTATTCTATGGGGCCATGCACAAGTCCAATTGTTTCTTTTCTGACCGAGTCTGTCCATTCAAAATATCGCTGTATGCCTGATTTGCCTCCATAAATCAGATCGCTCTCTGCCATGCAAGCTTTTTGGTCCATGGAAAAAGTCAGACCACGCTCGGATGACATCCGAGTGCCGTCTGATTTTTGCAGACTGATAGAATTGAAAAGATAGAGAATTTTTTTCTTTCTTCTCCACAACCAAAAAAAATTGGATCAAATTGTGATTAGTATAATTGGGGTGTTTTTTTTCCAGATTTGAAAATCATAAGGTTGCTGCGCTTAACCTGATGCTGATAAAATACTGGCACATACTTACCGTAGAGCTATCACAGTAACTCTAATTGGGAACCATTAAAAAAACAACCTCTATCACCTCTATCAACTCTGATTTTCTTAAATGCATGAACACTCTGCTCAGTATTTCCATCCTGTGACTGTTACCGTTGGTCTACCATTCCATTCCTGCAACTTCTCTCAAAGGAGCCAGTTTCAAGTCCCAGTTGCCATTGTCCTGTTTCATAGATTGCTCAACCCAACTGTTTTCCATGTGGTAGACCGTATACACCCCAAACCTCCTCATTTAGTCTTGCCATGCTCTGACACACCAGTCAGCACTAGGCTTTTCCTTGGCTTAGCTCAGACTAGTGATGGGTTCCACTTATTCCTCCTAATGGCTATCACTGGGTGTAAAATTACGCTCTATGCCAGATGAAAACCGCACCTATTCAATTTAAGCAGTCGGTTTGATGGGTTGCAGCTTGGGTGAACACAAGTTTAATAGGGATCGATTTAAGATTCAAAACAAATAGCACTTTTTGGTGAGCAGAGCCAAGGGAGATAGACAACCAAAAAGAGCCAGACTGCCGAGCACTAGCTCAGACAAATTACCTTCCTTTTGACTGTCCCTTAGAGGCCTTTCTGTTCTCCCAATGACATTGAACAGGGCACCTAAAACTGTCCTCAGGCAGATCCTGAAAAGTAAAAACATATGTATATTGCAACAGATCATACCGTGTTTCCCCGAAAGTAAGGCCCCCCGATTGTAAGGCCGCCTGGGGGTAAAGGGGGGGCCTGCCAATGTAAGGCCTCCCCCGATTATAAGGCCTTACAACCGGGGGGGCCAATGTAAGGCCGCTAGCGGAGGGGGGGGGGAGCGGGAGCGGGTCGCACGTCACGTGCGCCCGCTCATTACATATGCACTGCATCCCCCTGTCAATCAGCGACAGGGGGAGCAGTGCATTATACAGTATATATGGGCCCCCTATTGCTGGCACACTCCCCCCTGTTATGAGGCCCCCACCGCTGCTGCTGCTGAAGACATCTTACCCTCCAGGGTCTTCTTGCAGCAGCCAGCGCGTCCGTCCGTCCTCTGTACTCGGCGGTCTCCCGGATCATGTGACCGGCCCGTCGCAGTCCCGATGACGTCATGCGCTGCGACGGGTCACATGATCCGGGAGACCGCCGAGTACAGAGGACGGACGGACGCGCTGGCTGCTGCAAGAAGACCCTGGAGGGTAAGATGTCTTCAGCAGCAGCAGCGGTGGGGGCCTCATAACAGGGGGAGTGTGCCAGCAATAGGGGGCCCATATATACTGTATAATGCACTGCTCCCCCTGTCGCTGATTGACAGGGGGATGCAGTGCATATGTAATGAGCGGGCGCACGTGACGTGCGACCCGCTCCCGCAGTGTCCCAGCAGGAGGGGGCCTGTAGGCCACACTGCTGGGGCACCCAATGTAAGGCCCCCCCCGAAAGTAAGGCCGGGGGCCACTTTTGGCCCCCAAAAGAATGTAAGACAGGGCCTTACTTTCGGGGAAACACGGTATATACATTAAAATACACAGCATCGATAAAGAAGTACCGTACATGGTAATTAGCAGGCTGTCCTCAATACAGTATTGCGACACACTGGTTATTCCAGTAGGACAGGGGTGGGGAACCAGTTTTCTGCCGAGGGCCATTTGGAAATTTCTACAATCCTTCTGGGTCCGTACAAAATTATCAACTTGAAAAGTATCCACTATATTTGGTTAAACAATCAACTCACCCCTACTGTGGTGGCTGGAGCTGCTTCTCTTTGGCGTGGGTGGTATTGGTCATGTTGCTTCTCAACTGCTTTTCCATGTTTGCTAGAGCCAAAGACATGAGAGGCTGAGAGCATATACCTCACTAGGGAGCCGAGGATGGGGCATAGAGATCACTGGAGAGCTGGATTTAAAGGGCAGACAGTCAGCAAAATGCATCTGCTAGTCTCAGCGCTGCAGTCCCCATGAAGCTGCCCAGGGGCAGCAAAAAAGTCATCGAGGGCCGTATTCGGCCCTGGGGCCTGAGGTTCCCCACCCCTGCCATAGGATAATGTATGTAATAAAACCATTTTTCACAGTGATTACGGGTCACATTTAGGTCAGTCAGAGATGGTTATTGATGTAGTAGGAAGCTGCAGGGACTTGTAATGATAGGTTTGGTGGCATAAACTTGGTGACAGGTTCGCTTTCAGGGAACATGCAACAAAAAGTATACATCTACAGTCCATAGTTTTCAACAAACAGACATTTCATATATTGGGCTCGAGATTCCAGGACCGCCTTTAATTTTAATATTCTAATCTCAGGTCTGTAACTGGACCCTGGATAATTTAGTACTGAGTATATTGCATATTAAGTGCCCTGATTTTCCAAGCACCCTCCTTCCTATAGTAAATGAAGGATGTCTGGCCTTGCCACCAATGACCATTTGTTTAGTCCCTTGGAAGCTTGGAAGCTCGCAGAGATGTCACAAATTATAGACCCTCTATTTTCGTAGAAACTCCCCCCCCCCCCCCCCTGGATTCTAAGATCCTATAATTAAGATCAGGATAAGGAGAGGTTGTGCCTTTTGTGTGGAGATGGCAGACTTCAATCAATGTTACCTTACTACTGCTATTATACAATTATCCCTACAAATGCTTATTTCCTTCACACCCCTCGTTACATGTAGATGCATGATTGTTTGAGCCGCAATGCTCCAATACCTGTGCCAGCCATATCATTTACTATCTCCATGTTTTCCCTCCTTAATGGATAGCTAAAGGTTACAAACAGACATCATAAAAAAGCCGCCTGCTCATCGCCCCTTTTCCTGTATCAATCAATAGATATTGGTGGAGGGAAGAAGCTATCATCCCCAGTGGGTGCAATCCTTTTACTTACTGCTACCTTATTTCTGCATGCATCCCCCATCAGAAAGACACACTCAACACAATAAAATCTAATCCTCCCCAAAACGGTGATGAAATGATTTGGTCTCTTATTAACTGGAATATTAGCAACAACCCAGGTTTGATCAACAAGGTTATAAACTCGCAATGAGCCGCATTCTCTTTCCCCCTTCTTCTGACTGGCTGAATCGAACGCATTATCATCTCATGTCTCTCATTCATTAGGATAATAAAAATGTCAGCCACATGACTGAGCATGACAATAAACCTAATAAACTCAATATGCAAGCAAAATCCCTGGTAATACGTATTTTTTAATTAACCTGCGTACATAAATATTTATACTATATGATTTTGGAGGAGAAAAATAGTGGTGAAAAAAAAAACAAGTAGATGACCTCTGAAGCATATCCTAGCAGGAAACTAGAAGATGACTTTAGTTTATAAAGACCTCTTGTTTTGTTGTAGTTGGCAGCACCGTTTCCCAGCGCCGTGGGGGTTAATCCGTTTTATCATCCACCGTGCACTACGTTGTACAGACATCCTTGCATTGCAGTCATCAGAACACACTATAAATTATTCATCTCTACAGGATAGGATACTTGTAAACAGTATAGGCCGAGAAAGTTCCCTGCCATGGGAATTAATTAACAGTCAATTATAACAATTATATCAATTTAAATGTTGGACATTGATTTTTAACAAACAAGCCAAGGTTCTCCAAGCAGCCGGATCTCCTCCTCCTCCTCCTCCTCGTAGATGGTTGCACACACTGGACAAATTTCAGTTTTACGCTAGATCAGGCTGGATTATGTATTAGAACATAATTCTAGAAATGAGTTAAACTGAAAAAGTATCTGGAAATGGTTAGCTGGGGGTCAGGTTATACAATTAGGCTGGAGACACAACTATGTGAGATGCATGTAAGATACTTGCGTGAGTCTCACTACTCTCCCGGCACAGCTGCCGACACTGTGGACCGGAACAAGTATGCAGCTGGAGCATTTCTGTCCAGAGAGTTGGCATCTGTTCTGGGTGAGTCATGCGAGACACATGCAAGTATCTAGCATGCATCTCACACAGTGTGTGCCCGGCCTTAGATCTGCATCTTTGACCCCATTGATGGAAAAACTTTGAGATGAACCTTTAGTTGCTCTACATTCTTGGTTTACTGCAAATTTTAGGTCTCAGCAGTTAAAGTGTACCTTCTGTTTCCGACTTGACCTACATCACTGGAACGACGTTCACTCATCGCTGGTGAGGTGTCACACAAGCTAATATCGAGAACGACGCAGCAACCATTCCGCGACAAGCGAATGATACTTGCAGTTGTTTGGTTGCCTACGTCCTCAGGTTCTGAATAGGCAAAGTGGTAAACAACATCGTTATCAAGGTGTCACACACACCGATGCTGCAGGTTGAACGAACGATCAACTGATTTATGGTCTGGTTCATAAACTTCCAATCAATGATCAGCCAGCTTATCGTTGGTTGATTCTATGTGTCACATGCAATGTCGTTGCTTCGCCCCAAAACCCGTGACATACCAACGATATCGTTTACGATATCGTAGCGTGTAACTGGCCCTTTAGATGGGCTAAAGGCAATCAGGGAAGCTAGTCTGACCCTTAGACTGGGGTCACTAGATTACTCTGCTCCCAGAGGTACCACTGAATGTGAGGTTGTCTGGGTCACCACCCTTGCCCTATGCTCCTGATAAACCCTAGTCTAATAGCCCTCATCTCCACCCTTGGTCCGGTGAACAAAACATCTCCTACAGGGAAGGAAACAGAAGGAAGCACATCATGACTGTCTTCACTACACGTGGTCCTTGTAGAGAATAAACTCCATCAGTGACACCTAGTGGAAGGAGGTGGAACTACTTTAAGGCTGAGGGAGTGGAGAACTGAATCATCTGACATCCTCCCTCACCAGCAGAGCTACAGACAACAGCGGCTTCAGGCATTCACTCCAGATGTGCCAAAATAAATTTATACAGATATAAACTACAGCAGCATTTGGCATGGACTGCAAAGCAGTCAACATGTGACTGGTAGAGGCTAGCTGCTATGATGTCTTCCATATACAGCACGCTCATGGATGAGCTCTCCTGCCTCCATGTAGCACATATTCAGAAGTAGCGGCAGCATGGAAGGTGTTACACCGTAGTATTACAGAGCCTACATGTGAATATGTAGATGGGGTAAGGGGGAGTCTGAGGGCACTACAGAAGAGATGCACAGTAAAAAGAAGTATGCAACAAAACCACGATCACCAATTTTATTGAAAATTCATGGACTAGCCCAACATAAAAATAGTTAAAATCAATAATAAAAAAAAAAAAAAAAGACACAGGGTCTCATAAAAAAAAACAATCATATAGGTATTTATACCCATATGTGAGTGAGCTAGACCCTGTCCCCACACTGCATTATTATTGCATTATGCTTTTTTAAGTCCTTATGCAGCAAAGTCAATGAGAATCCTGAAGTGTTATGCACCTGTTTCTTGTTTTTTTTTCCCTTGCAGATTTGGTGCAGAAATTAATTCTGCAGCATGTCAGCCCTTTCAGCATTTTTGCAGTGTTTTTTCCACCCCAGAATGCAAAAAAATGCATGGGAAAAATGCAAAAAACATATATAAAAATGCACCAAAAATTTGAAAAAATGTGCATTTTTGGCACAGCATTTTTCCTGCCAAGATATGAATAAATGGTGCAGAAATTTCTGAATCAAATACTCAACACACGCACATACGCACCCCTCTCCATAAACTTTAATAGGCAGCTACAATGTGATCCATCTGTGAGGTTGCTGTCCATTTGGTCTTGAGCACGACAGATTCCAGGATTAATGGTGAGTTTAGAAGGCAAATAAATGAGCAGAAGGGGCTCTTAAGTGGAGAATGAAGCATATATTTCTAATGTAATATATTACAAAGCTTTTTATATTCACTTTTACTATTGATTTATGCAAAGTTTTTTTAAACCACAAAGATCATTTAATCTCCAAATGAGTGGAGACCATTTTCACTTCCATTACAGAAGAAAGAAAATGGCGTTGACCATTGAAATTGTGTCTATTGACCTTGTAATCACAATTTCCTGGGTTGTATTAACTAGAATTGCCATCTAAGTGTAATGGTGGGTTTACACGTCGTGATATTGTTCCGATATCGGATCCAACGGCGCGGGAGCGCGCATATTGTGCCCAGATTTCAAAGAATCGCATCGAAGTTTTACATAGCGCGATATCGTGATACAACGTCCCTACGATGTCTACGCCCCCCGACCCAGGAACGTCCGTTTAACATGTGAGTCAATGGAGGACGTTGTACTGCACATCGGAGTTGGGCTGTCGCACAGCACGATCCGGCTCCAACTGGCATCCGTTATCGGGCCGTTGAATAGCACGCTCATTCGACCCCCGATATCGGTTTGCCATCGTTCCTGCATCGTATTGGACGTTCACACCGTACAACGCACGAATAATATCGGGTCCAACGCACGAACCACGTGACTTTTGGTCGAAGTTGGACGCCGATATCGCAACGTGTAAACCCACTATAACAGGTATGAACCGCACTGGTGATCAAAAGTCATCCAGCAACTGTGGAGTTAAAGGGACCCCACCAGGGTGTGATAACAGAACGAGGGGACGTGGAGCCTTGGAGACTGCCCACAAGTCTAGATGATGCCTCATAACTGGGGGGGAAATGTAAGTTATAATATGTGTTTTTTCAACCTTTATACTACACATCTAGGTCAGACAGGGATGCTTAGGGATGCAGTAGGAATATGCAGGGATGGATTGTGCTGGTTTGAGGGCATAAATGACTTGACAGATTCCCTTTAAAGAGGACCTGTCACCCCCCTGCTGCATGGCAATCTAAATGCAGCACTAAATGCAGCATGTCTGCTGTATTCAGGGAAGGGGACCCCCATGTGTCTGTGTGCTGTGTACCCCAAGATATAGCCTTAGGAAAGCTCACTGATAAGTCAGGAGGGCATTCCTTGTGTATGGAGTCAGCTCTATTATTGAGGGCCATTCCCTCCCCCTCTGCCTCTCTGTGCCACCACCTGCTGTGCTGTTTATGCTTTGTTCAGACACCAGGGCAGGAATCAGGAGCTGACGTCAGGACAAATGATTTGCATCTGCTCTGAGTGACAAAGAGCAGGGGAGGAGGAGGGCAGAGCCTGCACAGCAGAAGCAGCACCGAGAGGCAGGGGGTGGGAATGGCCCCCGCGATTCAAGCCACAGGGAATGCCCTCATGGCTTTTAGCAGTAAGTTTTCCTAAGCCTGTATCTCGGGGTACACAGCACACAGACACATGGGGGACCCCTTTTTTAGATTGCCATGCAGCAGGAAAATGACAGGTCCTTTTTAAGGCTTGTACAGGAGACAGGAAGTATCCAATGAGCCAGAGGATGCTGGTAAGCAGAGTGTGTTTTGTCTCTCGCCAAAAGAAGAAGTGTGACTCCCCACTGGTCCAGTGCCTCACAGTAGGGGTGCTGCACCCACAAACGAGTTTGGAGTTATTCCTGTTACAGGGGAGTGTAAAGTTAGCAAGAGGATCCCATCCCAGCACCTCCCACACTTAACCTTGGGTAGATGGGTAGTCCCATTCCCATTAGGTGGAGTTAAGGGAGGAGGGAAGTCAGTGGAGTTTTAGTTTGCACTGAGGAGCGATGAAGAGGGGAGACTCCCAGGGAGGGGGCCTAGAGAAGAGGCAGCCCGGGAAAAGAATGAGGGGACCCCATATCGGAG
Source organism: Allobates femoralis (assembly GCA_033576535.1). Taxonomy (NCBI): domain Eukaryota; kingdom Metazoa; phylum Chordata; class Amphibia; order Anura; family Aromobatidae; genus Allobates; species Allobates femoralis. The sequence goes on from JARQOC010000010.1 coordinate 119,803,705, forward strand.
CGCTTGTACTCTGGTGGAACCCTGGTCCATCTAACAGAGTACCGGCTCCGAGGATACGGTGCAGGGAGTCCAGTCCCTGAACCGTCTATAACGGTCGTCACGGGTCAGTTCATCAACCCTGACACCCTGTCTGAAAAGCGCAGCCTTGCCAGGATTGCCCACCAAAGGTCGAGCCCCTTCAGAGAGAGCGAGAGGAAGAAGGGAATCTCACAGCACCCAAACAGGCCTGATATACAAGAAGGCTGTGTCGGGGCAGGTTTTAGCAGCAGGACACGGGATTGACAAGAGAAAGTATACTGCGGGATCTGCTGAATGACCTTGCAACCCTCTGTGACTACCTGACCAGCTACCTGATTATACACTGTTTGTGCTGTAACCTGAACTGCCATCTGAACTAGTTTACAGAGTAAAGTACTCGTGTAGAGTGACAAAGCCTCCGTGTGTAAGTATATCTGCTGCACTGCTCCACAGGTCATCATTACTCTCCAAACAACAACCAGCACCCACCACCATCAGTGCTGGTCTGCCCCGGGGAACTCAGCTCCACCTGCAGGGAGCTGCTCCATCCAAGCTGCAGTACCATCTCCTCCAGAGGTCCGAATCGGATCCGACTCGATCCGGGCAAATAACATGGAGCCTATGGAGCACGGGTCCAGGAAAACATTGTATTGTTTCCAGGACCCGATTTTAGTGTACTGAGTGGTTTAAATCCTGCGACTGCCAAAATTGATCGGTGGGTGGGAGATTTAAACTGTGCGGTTATGTGACAACCCGATCAGCTGACCGATATGACCGCATCAGCTGATCGGGTTGCCACGCAACGCCCAGGTCCTTAAGCCCCGGGAGCTAGACCGCGTAGGACACATGCCGGAGAGGTGAGGATCTTCTTAATTTTTTACTTAAGTCTTGGTTCACTCCCACAATGTATATATCACCTCCGATGCGATCCTTTTCCTGTCCGTGGGGTCCTGCAAAAAGTAGGATCCCCACAGAAAGGAAAAAATCGCAGTGTGAAACCAGCCTTACCCAGTCTCCCTATACAGAGTGATGGATATGCAACGTAAACCTACCAATAGGCCATTGATAAAACACATTACTAAACCCTACTGAATTGTATGTTGCACTGCTCCATGTAATTCATACAAAGGTCATTACTGTGTCTTCATCAATATTTGACTTTTAGAATTTAGGACTAAACTTTTTTTTTTTGTACCATAATAACTATTTACATTTCTTTATTTTATATAACTCCATAGCTGACAGCCTGCAGAACCATGGTAAATGATATTAGCATTTCTGTGTTTTTCCCCAAACTCTACTTTTTTTCAATTTCGAGTAAATTTTGATGATCGGCTATTGTCCACCCTTCCTTAGATCCCAAAAACACATTTGCTGCATATACACTTCTGGAAGTTTATAGGTTGCTAATGAGCCCTATCAAGTTTAATCCTTCTGAGCTGCAATACCAGATGCAACCTATGGCATGTGTGGCGCTGTTTTCAGGAGAAGGTATACATGTTCTTTAATCCTACACAAATTCTTTAATTTCGGCATGAAACATCCAGAATCCAGTTCCAATTTAAAGGTCTAGTGGCGCAAAAGACTCCCTCCTAAGTGTTGCTTTTTTGTTCCGTGTCAATGGTTAGCACTTGGTCTACGTCCACATATAAAAACCATGCGGCGAGCAGCCTTTGATCTTTGCTATCACTTAGTTTGGAGCATTTCTTTTTTGCTTGGCTTGTCTCAGACATCTCAGGCAGCTTTATGTAAAATGACAGCTAGTAAGAAAATAATTAAAAATGTATTTTGCCGACAGCAAGAGTATTTTTGGACTCAATAACCACTATCTTTAATTTGCCAGGCATTTCCTGCCATGTTTCAAGGAGGGTTCTGTGTGTTGGAGAGGAGGACGAGGAAATAATGGAGATCTTTTCCTAGATCACCTGAAGGTCACTCGGACTGTGACAACCTCCCTCTCTCATAAGCATTGTGTGGGGTTGACATTCTTGTTCCTCCTTGCCTCCATGCTAACAAGCCGGCTGACACATGCAGAATCACTCCTACACACGATTACACAAAAAGGAAAAAGCCTCATAATTCACATGCAGATCCCATTTATATATTTATTTTTTTTGCCAAAAAAGACTATATTCAAGAACTGCACATTAAGGCTTTTTACAAGTCCATACGAAAAAATGTCAGGGGTCTTTTTTAAAGTTTGGAGAACTAGGTTCCCAAATAAACTGATGCAAAGGAACATACTGGTAACTCATAATGGGACAAGTGGGGAAAAGCATTTAAATTGGGCCTTAAAGTGTGAGAGTGCAAGAAACTCAAATTTCCGTCAATAACTAGATACAGGGAGATTTACAGTGGAGACCAAACTTTCCGTCTTATTAAAATTCTGGTTTAAAGAGGTTGTCCGGGTGTTTTCTAAAATCTGTTTGCAATTTACACCCTGTTAGTATTTTGTATGCTTACTAGATATCGACATTCAGTGTATATGGAGGAGCAGCTCAACCCCCGTCTAGAGGCGTGTTTGTTTTGGAGCCTGGATTTAACGTCAAAACTTGTTGTTTACACCCAGACTCCAAGCAGCTCCCCCCCCGACTCCGACAAGCCCTCGCCCGACTCCAGCAAGCCCTCGCCCGACTCCAGCAAGCCCTCGCCCGACTCCAGCAAGCCCTCGCCCGACTCCAGCAAGCCCTCGCCCGACTCCAGCAAGCCCTCCCCCGACTTCAGCAAGCCCTCCCCCGACTCCAGCAAGCCCTCCCCCGACTCCAGCAAGCCCTCCCCCGACTCCAGCAAGCCCTCCCCCGACTCCAGCAAGCCCTCCCCCGACTCCAGCAGGACCACCCCCATTCACCTATGTAGACACTGATTGAGCTGCATTGTACTGAGCGGTCATCTCCTCCTAGGTGATTGGATGTGATCCTATTGGAGACTGGGGAGGGCTTGTTTGTGACTGGAAAGGGCTTGTTTGTGACTGGGGAAGGCTGGTTGTGATTGGGGAGGGCTTGGTTGTGACTGGGGAGGGGTTGGTTGTGACTGGGAGGGCTTGGTTTGACTACTGGGAGGGCTTGGTTTGCTACTGAGGAAGCCTTGGTTGCGACTGGGGAGGCTTTGGTTTGGACTGGGGAGGCCTTGATTGCGACTGGGGAGGCCTTGGGTTGCGACTGGGGGAGGCCTTGGGTTGCGGCTGGGGAGGCCTTGGGTTGCGGCTGGGGAGGCCTTGGGTTGCGGCTGGGGAGGCCTTGGGTTGCGGCTGGGGAGGCCTTGGGTTGCGGCTGGGAGGCTTGGGTTGCGGCTGGGGAGGCCTTGGGTTGCGGCTGGGGAGGCCTTGGGTTGCGGCTGGGGAGGCCTTGGGTTGCGGCTGGGGAGGCCTTGGGTTGCGGCTGGGGAGGCCTTGGGTTGCGGCTGGGGAGGCCTTGGGTTGGGCTGGGGAGGCCTTGGGTTGCGACTGGGGAGGCCTTGGGTTGCGACTGGGGAGGCCTTGGGTTGCGACTGGGGAGGCCTTGGGTTGCGACTGGGGAGGCCTTGGGTTGCGACTGGGGAGGCCTTGGGTTGCGACTGGGGAGGCCTTGGGTTGCGACTGGGGAGGCCTTGGGTGGACTGGGGCCTGGGTGCGACTGGGGAGGCCTTGGGTTGCGACTGGGGAGGTCTTGGGTTGTGACTGGGGAGGGCTTGGTGGAGTCTGGGTGTAAACAACCAGTTGTGACATTACAGCCAGGCTCCAAAACAAACATGTCTCTAGACAGGGGCTGAGCTGCTCCTCCACATATGCCGAATGCTGATATCTAGGTAGCCATGCAACATGCTAACAGGGTATAAATTACCAACTGTTAAGGTACCTTTACACGCCGCTACAGCATGGTGGAAACAACCGGGTGTTTCACGTGCACGAGCACGCACCAACGGTTGAAAACGGTACCCGATACCGCCTTTACACGCCGCAACAAGGTGCTCTACAGAAGGTTGAAACTATCTCTGGCTGCACCGCCGGGTGCCTAAAGTTACCTTCTGCAAAGCACCTTACCTCATTTACACGCCACTACAGAAGGTAATATGGGAGGACCTGGTGCAGCAGGGACAACACATAGGCGTGCCAGAGTTGTGGATTACGAGACGCTCGTACGATGATTGGAAAATGCAATAGCATCATGATTGGCCAGCCAGCGCAGGAAGGATGGCTAATACATGATGCTATTGCAATTGTGTAGTGTGACTGGTCAGCTCCTTAAATATGCCGCGCTATGCAGCGACTACCAATCGTAATGCAGGAGCTTCCACCAATGATCGCTGAAGGGGGTTGGTTTCCCGGAGGCTGTGTCACGCCCCAGGGAGTTAACTAGGTGACACAAAAACCTTACCCTACCTTATTTAGACGCCACTACCATCGGGTTGAAATCAACCTGTTTTAGAGCACTGCTCTGAAACAGGTGGCGCAAGTGACGGGTGGCAACAACCTACTTTGCACGCCGCTACCTCGGGTTGGTTAGACGGTGCAAGATACATTTGTCTCATAAACCCGGTTGTTTCCACCCTGCTGTAGCGGCGTGTAAAGGGACCTTTATGGTCCATTTACACGCCGCTACCGAAAGGTAGAAACCGGCAGGTATCAGAGACAATTGTACCTGATACCTTGTAAACACCGCGCAATAGCGGCGTGTAATTCAGGTTGTTCCTCCCTGTCTCTATGGATACCTGTCTTTCAACCTGAATTACACGCCGCTACTGCGCGGTGTTTACAAGGTATCAGGTACAATTGTCTCTGATACCTGCCGGTTTCTACCTTTCGGTAGCGGCGTGTAAATGGACCATTAGAATTTTGCAGCCTAGATACACACGGATTTTAGAAAAAGCCTGTACAACCCCTTTAAGCCACACAGGTTAGAAAGGTCTGAAGTTTGTTTTTCCTCTCCATAAATCAGTTCTACACCAACCTATTTGTGAACAATACAAATATCAACAACCAGAAGTTAATTGGATACAAACAAACATGGTTAAGCCCCATCTCTCCAAAGCTTGAATAGGTACCAAGTGAACAATGGAATATGGTCCTATTATACAATTACAGATGTCTGTATATTCTAAACCGATAACCAGGTAATGTGTACAAGAATAGCTACTATAATACTGCTCCTATGTACAAGAATATAACTACTATAATACTGTCCCTATGTACAAGAATATAACTACTATAATACTGCCCCTATGTACAAGAATATAACTACTATAATACTGCTCCTATGTACAAGAATATAACTACTATAATACTGCTCCTATGTACAAGAATATAACTACTATAATACTGCCCCTATGTACAAGAATATAACTACTATAATACTGCCCCCATGTACAAAAATATAACTACTATAATACTGCCCCTATGTACAAGAATAGAACTACTATAATACTGCCCCCTGTATACAAGAATATAACTACTATAATACTGCCCCCATGTACAAGAATATAACTACTATAATACTGCCCCCTGTATACAAGAATATAACTACTATAATACTGCCCCCTGTATACAAGAATATAACTACTATAATACTGCTCCTATATACAAGAATATAACTACTATAATACTGCTCCTATGTACAAGAATATAACTACTATAATACTGCCCCTATGTACAAGAATATAACTACTATAATACTGCCCCTATGTACAAGAATATAACTACTATAATACTGCCCCCTATATACAAGAATATAACTACTATAATACTGCCCCTATGTACAAGAATATAACTACTATAATACTGCCCCTATGTACAAGAATATAACTACTATAATACTGCCCCTATGTACAAGAATATAACTACTATAATACTGCCCCTATGTATGAGAATATAACTACTATAATACTGCCCCTATATACAAGAATATAACTACTATAATACTGCCCCCTATGTACAAGAATATAACTACTATAATACTGCCCCTATGTACAAGAATATAACTACTATAATACTGCTCCTATGTACAAGAATATAACTACTATAATACTGCTCCTATGTACAGGAATATAACTACTATAATACTGCCCCTATGTACAAGAATATAACTACTATAACACTGCTCCTATGTACAAGAATATAACTACTATAATACTGCCTCTATGTACAAGAATATAACTACTATAATACTTCCCCTATGTACAAGAATAGAACTACTATAATACTGCTCCTATGTACAAGAATATAACTACTATAATACTGCCCCCTGTATACAAGAATATAACTACTATAATACTGCCCCTATGTACAAGAATATAACCACTATAATACTGCCCCTATGTACAAGAATATAACTACTATAATACTGTTCCAATGTAGACTATTACTACTACAGTATTGCTCATTTTTGCTATTTTATGTAAATGCAATTACTTCTTATTCTTAAGTTTCCCATTTTTCTCTTTTATTTCTATAAGGATGCGCTGTATTATAAAACTGGCAGGTGATACTGCAGCAATTTTGCATATATTGTCAGGACATTAACAAGGCTCGTGGGTCTATGTCTTAACATAAACTCCTTAATCAGTCATTGTGAAAGAGGTAAATCAACTGTCTAGAAAAACATCAATAGCTTACAGTCATTTGTTTTAATACTTTAGATTGCATGATGACTTGAATAACAATAAAATAGATTGAAACCATCACTGATAGCCCATTGATCGGTCTGTGTCATTCATCTCTATCCCCCCTCCCTTGGACTCTGCAGAGAGTTTTATTTATGGCACTACCAGAATCCCATATCCATCTATGCTGCATCATTGATTGGAAACCAGCAAATAACATGTAGGAACAATTCAATTGCCTTGCCAAGTAATGGTCTCATCTGCGGGGATCTCGCTCCACTAGTAAAGTGTGATCCCGGATGCTGTCGGCCAGCGACTTGTCCTGAAATGTTCTTTTCCTTCGAGCAAGCTGGGTTCAGGTAGATGTCTACAAGACATAGGAGACTGATTATTGGGAGAAGGGTTTTCAGATATTTTATTTTTTTGCTATGTAGAAAAATATTCTATTTGGAGTGGAGGAATTCATTTTATTAAGATTCAGTTTATTTTATTGCTTATATATTGCAAAACTGTAGTCTGATTTTACCTCTCCAGATTTGACAGAGCTAATGTACTTGATTGCGTCTTGGATACAATAACCTGCTGCTGTTCTTAACTGTGTGCGCAAAATGAAGGCATGGATTCTCTCTCTGTGAAAATCAATGATAATATAAGAGTAGGATGTTCCATTGCAATTGCAAACCCTGGAGGTATTAACCTTCAGGATAGCTGGAGAGCAGCTTTGAGGCCAGATGACAGCATCACACCATCAGACCGGCTCCATGACTTCTCCCGAGCTGCACCAATTCTCTGGAATGCTCTACCCCAAGAAGTTAGAACTGTCCACAACTTACATAGTTTCGGACGATCCCTAAAAACACATCTTTTTAAAGTGGCCTATTATGCTCCCTTGTTGAAATCATTTTGACATAGCCTATTCACTCCCCCAGGCTCAAAAGCATTACAAAGAGTGACTGGTGGCCACTTATGACGCTCTTATCTATCTCCCATTTCCCCAAGTCATTGTAAATAGGCGCACCCCCACCTCATTGTAGATTGTACGCTCTTATGAGAAGGGCCGTCATTATTTAGTTTTAATTATTGTATTTTTACTTATGATTGTTTGTATATGAACCTCTGAATTGTATAGCGCTGTGGAATATGTTGGCGCTATATAACCATTATTATTATTATTGATCCCCATTTAATATTGACAAATTGTTAGGAGTGCATTGAATGGATTGTTATGGCAAGTGGCATAACTTGAAGCTTGTGGGCCCGGTGCAAAATCTCCAACAGGGCCCCTAATTTCCGCAGATGTTTTATAGTAATAGTCTTCACAGTCGGTCATTCTGGCCCATATGTAAACGTGAGATAAATGCTCATAGGGTCTTATCCTTTTTACAAAGGGTTATAGTGGTATATATCAAGAACTGCTCACCTGGTTCGGTTGTGTCACCCACAACCGGTTTAATCGCCTGTAAGATGGCTTGTAGAATGGCTGCTGCAGGGCCGCACCTTCACGATAAACGTGGAAACAGGAATGCTGTAATGGGACAAAATGCCGGATTGCCCGCGCTGCCACCAAGAATCTCCAGGAAACAAAGAGTTAACTGGGCAGATTTTTCTTTTATTCTATCCTACGCGTTTCAGAGCCTCTATCCGAGCTCCTTCCTTAGGGAACATCAAGAGCACAATGGAAACAATCTTATATAAACACAAAAAAGCGCCAAAAATCAGTGACAGCCCCTGTGATGTGGCGTCAGCAACAGGGTGGATCAGAGTGTGACATCACAATGTTTGTAAACAATACATCGTAGAAACTGTCAGAATTCACTATACAATTCGTAGAGTTGTTCACAAAGTGGATTTGCTATTTCTTTTCAAGTCAGTGAGATCGCTTATTAAATTTCACAAACAGAAGAATGAATTGAGAAAAAGAAAAAAGAGAAAGAAAAAAGAGAGGGAGTGAGCTGTGTTTGAACTCACGAGTGAAAAATATATATATGTCGTTCTGACTTAGTGTAGTATATTTAGCTAGTTGTGCTATATAGTCTGGTGGAAAACTCCATCAAATTGTATGTTTGCAAAGAGAGAAATTTCATTATAAAGATGTGTTGATAAATGTGAGAAAAGATCTAATAAAGAATATACACATACATATATATACATATGCACACACATATATATATATATATATATATATATATATATATATATATATATATATATATACATATATACACATACATACATACTTATATATACACATGAGAGGGTTCTATGGAATATTCTCTTGTGTGGTTATATAAATTGATCTAGTGGAAGAAATCTATATAAATATAAGGATCTCATAAATAATCCATATACCGGTATATAATATTTCTTTTTCCTTTTTCTTCTTTTTCTCAATTTTTCTCAATTCACTCACTGATCCACCCTGT